>OLKM01001747.1:0-30000 GCA_900291075.1 Melanogrammus aeglefinus | reverse complement strand
CAGAGAAACCGAAAAAAAACGGTTCCAACTGTCTGAAGATATCATTAAGTTATTAAGCGTTTATTCATTAACTAAATGTTCTCTTATTAAATGTGCATGCATCGTCTCCTCTATGCAACCACCTTCTGGCAACTCCTTAAGAGGTTCTCTTCTGCACCCCAAACTCTCCTCTGAGTGATGAGCGATCTTACGAAATAGGAATGTTAGGAATGTTGCCTACTCTAAGAGGCTTGACATCTAAGGGCCCTGAAAAGCTCAAGAGTGAATGGTCTAAACAAGGGAATCCATTTTGGTTTTTTACCACCTAAAAAGGTTTGTGTCGAGAACGATGAAGCATCCTCTCTCTCCTCCTCGAGGGGCTCTCGTTTATCTCCATGTGATAGTGATCATTAAGTAGGCTACAGAGGATTGGTTTCAAGGGATACCGTGTTGCTGATCATATCTTGGCCTGTGTCCTGAGCAATGCTTTAATGATAACCTGAGATGGCTGCAAAAGGGTACAATAACAGCTGTACACTACTGCTAACTAGCTGCACACCACTGTTAACTCGCTGCACACCACTGCTAACTAGCTGCACACCACTGCTAACTAGCTGCCCACCGCTGCTAACTAGCTGCACACCGCTGCTATCTAGCTGTACACCACTGCAACCTAGCTGCAGACCCCTGCTATCTAGCTGCACAACACTGCTAACTAGCTACACACCACTACTGACTAGTAACTGGATAAAGACTTTCTGGGTTTGAGTCAGAAACTTTCTGGGTGTCCAACCTTGTGAGACCATCCAGATATTGAAGTGGTCCTTTCGCAATATATATCAATGGACTTCGAAATATGAAAAAAAAACATTCGCCTTGAGAAAAGCATTCAGCGTAGCGTTCCTTTTTCAAGATGACCTGACATCCCCCTCCCCAGAGTACTGAGTGGAACAATCCTTTTTACATTTTAGAAGAGGTGTTTAACAGGCTGGAGGCCATGCTGATTTGCACAATGTGGAAATAGTAAAACCACATCAATGGAACATTCTCTTTTCTTCCCACACTTATATCCTCTAAACACTTCCATATGTTGAGCATGGGTAATCAACTTCCATCCACTAGCAACACCAAAGGCGTATAATGGTATGTTAGGCGTTGGCTAGCAGTATCATGACATCATCAGTATCTCGCAAGGTCACATTCTGTTTCTCTCTGTAGATCAGTCTAGGACCGGTACACTAGGGAAATGTCCAAGCAGCCCTTTGGGAAGGATTTCAGTTCATGGGACTGACTGCACGTCACAGTCTCTGGGTCTACCTGTTGTTATGTTTCTCTTTGTTAACATGTGTTCAGTGGGAGTGGGCCTCAAAGTGACCGGAGCTAAAACCAAGCCTTTCTGACAAAGGGTGAATGCAGTTCTGTAGCAGTGAACAGTGGGAATATTAAGATTTATGTTTAGCATTAAACCATGTTAACAAATTCTAGTAGAATCCCCAAATTAAATTATTAACCCCTTTAATAAAACCCCATTATATATTTGAAGCGGTGTTACACAGTTTTTCTACAAAAGTAAACGCAGAGTTTAAACTGGGTGCTTTTTATGGGGGTAAATCTATCCTTCATTCCCCACTGGGACATGTACTTGGAAACAATATTGGCTCCTTTGTGGGGGATGGAATGTGAAGGATATTTAGAATATGGATGAGACAGAGGACCCCACCATCCAGAATCCAAAAAAGGTTCTTGCCATAAGAGCGTATTCCA
Source organism: Melanogrammus aeglefinus (assembly GCA_900291075.1). Taxonomy (NCBI): domain Eukaryota; kingdom Metazoa; phylum Chordata; class Actinopteri; order Gadiformes; family Gadidae; genus Melanogrammus; species Melanogrammus aeglefinus. Next base: position 28,257 of record OLKM01001747.1, on the reverse strand, counting down.
TGTTGAACATGGTACAGTTGTCCCTGTGGCATGTGTGGTGAATGCACTTGGAAGACAATCCCTCCACACGTTGGGTTCCCCAGGACAAACTTCCACCCTCATATAATCAGGGATGTCCTCCCTGTCTGTATAGACACTGCGAACAGAGCAGGATTGATGCAGGATGAAGATTTTTCAGACTTCTTTGGCCACTTTCAAACCCATAGCCTCTAACACAGGCAGTCTAGTTGATCCTTGACAAACATCTATCCAACGTATCCATGAACTGACTTTAGAGGGGGATCTGGCACACTGTTCCCGCAAGTTGACGCTACTAGGTTTGAGTGTTTGGCCCGTTCAAGAAAAGGGTTTACACCTATTTGGACAGCTTGATGAAACTTCATCCTGGCACGACAATGTGTCTTAGTCGATGACATATCCGGGCGAATCAGAGACTGGTACAGGTACAGGTACTTGATGACCTCAAATACATGCCGCCGCTGGAAAATTGCTCAAAACTGTTAAAACGGCGGAGCTTCTTAGAGCAAAACGCGTTTTCGCTGTTCTTCCGACACGATTGTTACGCTGATTTGCTCAAGGAGTTTGTCTTTTAAGGCAAATGCACCCAGGCTAGAGCTCAAGAATGATCCTTGCAGCATGACAGAATGCATGGGATTCCACATGATCAGGATGTCCTCCAGTAGATATCCGCCAGTCCACTCTTGGTTGAAGTGTGAATTTCAATGTGGAACAGAGAATGGATGTTGTCGCCAAGATTGCTAGAGTTCTGTATTTTTCATTAATTTTTTACTTTGTTTTAAATTTAGTATAATTAACTTTGTTTTGCAGATTTGCTGGTTTAGTTTATTATGCAAATGATTAATTTAGGTTATAGTTTTTATATAATATTTCTCTTTTTTGGAATATGTGGTATATTGTCAGGGCGGATGTTCAAAAATTCACTAAAGAAAAACCAACATAAAAAAATGTATAAGTTTGATATTTAAACACACAATGCAGTTTCAAGTTTCTTTTCAGTTATTGATTTTCTGTAAAGCCTGGTTGATGATGTTCATTGATGCTGATTGTTGATGTTCTAATGCATACTTAGTTGGCCGGTTCAAGAGAGGTTGCCTGCAGAACAGTAACGACACCTTACAAAGGAGGGCTGGCTAATGCAGACATGCTGCTGCAGTGCTGCATAGCTGCTTCCTCTATGGGATATAGGAAAGGAGAAATTAAATACAGATGTGATTGTCTCCTTCAATCAGCTACAGCTTGGTCTAGGTGCTGCAACAGACGGAGGATGCCTAGGGACGGTGGATGTTTGGTCCGTCTGTAACCCTGCTGCGATCTTCAGGGGGCCTGGATTGCGTTTCTAAGAATAATGTTTATCATAGCATAACTCTTCTCCCGCGGGATTACTCCGGAACCAAAGTCAGGGTAGAGCAGAGACACTATGCTCATTCCTACAAACACAGGGATTAGTCCATGAAGATGTATCAAATGTGAAGCTCTTCTGTTCAGAGTATATCTAAATAATCAACTTTGTCAACCAATGAAAGCAGAGGACCTGCCACTATCGGACAATAGGGGAGCTGTGCCTGCTATAGATGCAGTAGTGTATGGTAGTACGCATAAACCATATGTCATGTTCTTCCTTTGTCCTGATTTAGTTTAGTGTCCCTTCTCCCCTTGTCCACCAGATGTCCCACTACATTTCCCTCCCCTCAAATCTCCATCCTTCAAACTCCTCATTCCCCGGACCTCTGTCCTCCTCTATCGTCCCACCGGCACTATCATTCCCTGATCACTCTCCCCCCTTTATAGTGGTTCACCTCAGTGGTTCCCTTGTCCTTTCTTTGTTGTTGTCATGTCCCATGTTCCTCCTGGTTGCCAAGTTGTAGTTTCTTTCCTGCCTTTACATGGAACAAATATTGCGTTGCTTAATCAAAGCCCTTTTTTGTTTGGTCCAGTCATCTGCATTTTGATCTATCCCTCCTTGCTTCTGCTGCCCTACCAGAAACCCACTCTGACACTATTGTCGTACAATTATGCTTCTTCTGAATTAATCATTTGATTTGTTCCTATCAAAAAAGATTGATTTAACTTGGATGCCTTGGGTTAATCAAGGTTAATCGATATAGGGTTATTTTTCTGAACCAGCTGACTCAAAGCCATCATGTGACCCATCGCCATCAATCAAACATGACACGGGAACACACATTATGACTCACGTGGATCAAAAATGAAACTTAAGTACTTAGTATTTGAACGATTAGACATTTAACAGAAATAAGCTTTGAGAATTAGAGCATCATAGCATTTGATTGTATTTTACTTTTTAAAAGCCTCACTAAACAACTTTCCAAGTGGATTAATCCGTGAATGTATCTGATTTCTGTCATGATGCAATAACTTCTATATAATCCGTGGATATAGGGATATACTGTATAACAGTTAGCTTGACATACAATAGTAGGGACATTACATCATGTTGTGGAATGGTGAGACACTAGTGCATTCTGCGGGGAGTCGTTTTCTGTTTATAGCAGCAGTAACATTGGACTTGCTGCATCCACAGTTTTTGCTCTTATCGGATTCCCCTTTAAACAGCCTTCCTGCCATAGGTCAAAACAGAAGCCAAACATCTTGATGCCAAAAGTACCTCTCTCTATACCTCATCGTATTCATGTCTGTGGACATCAATGTAAGGCAACACCTATTAAGTCTAACCTAGTTGCCCAAATCATCAAATAATCGATCCTTCCCTTTTCCTCTGACTTTTGGTCTTTTGTTGACCAGACAATGACTAGAGACACTGAAAGCCCCGACTGGCTGTCATTAAGGCCACTGCTTAACTGGACAAAATTTGATCTCCTTTAGGTGTCATTAATGTGAAGCCAAGCCGTAAAGCCTTGAACCCCGGAGCTTATCCAAGGAAGCAGCAGAGGTGGACACACACACTCTCTCTCTCACACACACACACACACACACACACACACACACACACACACACACACACACACACACACACACACACACACACACACACACACACACACACACACACACACACACACACACACACACATCATGCACACACACATCGCGCACAAAAACACACACATTGTGCACACACACATCGTGCACAAACACACATCACGCACACATGCGCTCAACCATGCACACACACACCCACCCTCCCACTTTTCTCCCTGTTCCTCTCTGCTTCTCGCTCAACATGTATGGGCAGGGCTGCTCTGGGAATCAGTTGGCCCGCTGGTCCATTCTGCTTCTGTACTACGCCACTCACCTAGGCTCCCACAGACCAGACCTCTGTGCCAATGACTCTAAAAGTGGACTCTGCTATTCTTTATGTGCCCCGGTCAGCCAGATGAACACACACAATCTGGAACTTACAGCCAAGGTAAGAATTAGTGCCGATAGGGGAATTGTATTGGAAATCTTCCGTAAGTACTGGTTGTTATATTAAGTTGAAAACTAAACATTGTTAGGGGTTACTCACTGTTTATATTCAATCATTGGAACAGGAGATACTGGAGAAATTTATTGAGATATAATGCATCACCATGGATGATTAAAGAATCAGAATTTAGGCTGTGGAAGCCGGGACAAATTCCTTTCAAAGTCTTAGAGTTTCTTTGTTCAAAGAAAACGTGTTCATTCTGTTTGGAAACATCTGCAAATGTGAGTGGTTAAATGTGGTCTAGGATTCTAAAGACTGTAAATGCAAAACATAGTGTATTTTATATAATTGTAAAACAAATTGGGACAATGTAATACTGAGAAGAGATTTAAGTGGTCAATTTTTTCCAATCTAATTTAATCTTTTGGAAAGTTCCTGCCATCCATAATCTAACCGCTCCCTCTCCCTTCATCACATGTGCCACATACTGAGGTCTCAATGCCCCATTGGAGCTTTCTGGGACATTCCTGTTTCATTAGTCAATAATTCTAACACTGCTCTTCCCATGACTCATGCCGTGCGGTTAATGCGTCTGCAGATCCGTCTCAAGAGTATCCCATCCTTTGTATTTGAGTCCCCCATTGGTCACATTGTCTTGGATGTCAACCCTCTGCGTTGATCAGGGGACTATAAACCTTTGTCTCCTTTGTGCCCCTGTATCTTCAGGCAAGGCATCTGTGCTTTCTGCTCCCCCTGCTCATGAGCCTAGTCTGGGGCCTTCCTGGTCCATGTCAACACTCTGTGACAAAGGACCACCTACTAAGCCTCAGTCGCCTGGTGAAGACTTGTGCATCTGTTGGATTATTATATAAAATACAATTAGAACAACACAATATACATTACATTATTAATATATAGCATACAATTATATTTACCTTAATTACTGGTCACTCTCATATTTGCCTCCCAGATGGATAACCAATTGGAGAATGGATGTTCAATAGTCTATGCATTCACAGAACGCCAGAATTTGGTGAGTAGTCATAAATAACATGCTGTGTTTGTATTGCATTACATTTATTTGTTGTTTTAGGTGAACAAGGTTGAAGTTATAGTGTTTCAACATGAACTACATTGGGGAACCCAATCCTTTTTTTTACAGGAAAGAGTGTGTGGCATATTCACACAGAAAACATTTAAGACTAAATAAGACAAGGAACTAACTGTACAAATGTGCTCCAACCACCATTTTGTTGGTTGGAGCACAAACGGAACCGTTTCTAGAAATGATATCTGCATTAAAGGTTCAGAGAAGTAACATGTTTAAAGAGCAGAGGCAACACTTTACAATAATGGCATATGAATTAACCATTCATTAACATTAATTAACGCTGTATAATTGACACTTGATTGATCTTGATTGAACTACTGGTCAAGTAATATTTACTAATTGTGTTCATGTTAACTATGAGGGGATGATATTGATGTTGACTAAGGTATTCATTGAAACATATTTAAAAGGATATGGGTTAAAGGCAAATAACTAGATATCTGTAAATTTGCCTGGCTTACCCTAACCCATCTTTTTTCTACAGAGTGAAGTCTGTTATGTCAAAGCAGCCTTTCCACATATCCTGGAGTTGCTGAACACACACTTCAACTATGCAAAGAACTCTGACAACCGGAGATATGTCAGCACTTTGAGAAGGGTCATCTTCAACCTTTATTCCGAAGGATGTGTACCAGAAATCAATGAAGAGATTGAGGTAAAGTCTACAGAACAAAGCCGTCACTAAAGATTAGGATTGGTAAAGTCTAGAGAATAAAGCCATCACTAAAGATTAGGATTGGTAAAGTCTATAGAACAAAGCCATCACTAAAGATTAGGATTGGTCAAGTCTACAGAGCAAAATAATCACTAACGATTAGGATTGGTCAAATCTACAGAACAAAACAATCACTAAAGATTTTGATTGGTAAAGTTTACAGAAATACTTAGTTACATGAAAAGTAACTAAGTATTTTTAGTTTCATGACATATTTATGGGATGTGACTTGACAGATGTCATTGAGTCCAAAACAACAACGGTACATCTGGTGGGTTTTTGGATGTGACAGCTGCTAACAAATGACCTTTCACCGAAAAGTTTGCATGTGGTCTTAACTTGGGATATGAATAACTTAATTTTATCATGGTCGGTATCAGTGGGCGGTACGAACGAAAATGTGCCAACTTTCACGAAAGCCGCTATGGATCATTTGCAATAAATCACAATCACATAAACACACCATGCTCCATGTAGAATAAAAAGTATCGCACATTTCATTTAGTTTACCAGTATTAGGTCACTGGCCCTTCAAGGGGAATCTAGTGGACCTGTATTAGGTCACTGGCCCTTTAAGGGGAATTTAATTTCTCTCTCTGATTAGAACTGTCAACCTATGGCGGCTTGTTTACCTTGGAGCTGCATGACTTTCTGCAGCTTCCGTGAAGTGATGTGTAAATTACAGATTTTAGTAGTAGAAGTATTTATGTAGAATTGTGCTTGTTCGCTACTGTTACTTTCCCTGGTGACCGTTTAATTAAATCCGTCCCTGTCATTGTATCTCCGACAGTGAAGATATGATGATATGATATCGTTAGATATGTTTTCTAATTAGTTGCTAGCTAGCCTGGCTATATACAGTATTTGTGGTGTATCCATATATCTTAATATTTATACAGTGGATATTGTTTTTTTTCTGTGCACAAATGGGGTTGCAGAAACAACTCCAGTTCTGTCCGTTAATACCTTTTTGTTTGAAAGAGAAAACATTTTTAGCCGTCCAAACATAAAAAATGTACTTTGACCCTCATGAATGAATCATGGAATATTAGACAAACGCAATCCCAATCCCATAGTCTTAACATGGACGATTCTGTTGTATTATAGAATTGAAGGCATCATTTTGTTCCTATTCTCCTGTGTGTGGTGACTCGGATGTGTCCTTTGTACGGCAGGACAGCCCTGTGAGGTTCACCAGGGTCCTGTACAGCTCTCCTAAGGAGGCTCTTCAGAAGGCCCGGGGCGTGGTGGAGATGTATACGGTGCTGCTGCGGCAGCGGAACAGCCCTGTGGACTGGAGCTGTCAGGAGGAGTACGCTGCCCTGGAGTACGAGGAGGAGGAGGAGGGGAAGGAGCCACCAGCAACCATCACTGGCAACAGCAACCATTCCCATACCGGAATCCGGTATGGGAGACGACAAGAGACACATCTCTAACAGAAAGCCATACAGAACACCACAATGCAGTCACACAAACACACACACACACACACACACACACACACACACACACACACACACACACACACACACACACACACACACACACACACACACACACACACACACACACACACACACACACACAGTCCCACGGACACAAAACTCTAAAACATGTCGTAAAGTATAAATCATGGACCATTGTGGTTGGAAATGTTCAATGTATATTGACATGTTTTGGATTACATTTCCCTTCATCAGACTTTGTGTTGGTAATGTTCCATTTATAGATGTCATGTTTTGGATTCATTTCCCTTCATCAGACTTTTCTTTTCCCTTCAGGTGTATTTGAATGCCAATGCCCTGGCCCATGGTTCTCTAAGGCCCCCACTCCATCCTCCTCTATGGCTCAAAGCGGGAGTCCACGGACACAGCCTGCCCAAAACCAAACCACAGCTGCCCTACCTTCGGGTTTCACCCGTCATCCATATCACACGGACATAACATTGTCTCCCGGGACTATCGACAAAGATAATCTAACGCCAAGTCCCTTTAAGACGGCAGCATTCTCTCACAGTCAGCCGTTTGAGGAAAGGGAATCATCTGACGTTCCAGAAAGGGTGATCGAGGTTCCATATTCACCCGAGGCTGTATCGGTCAGGGTTCCTGTTTTGATGGATGAGACGGATGGACAGGCAGATAAGGATTTAATGTACAGAAGTGAGGCCTCAACCACAGGGCCCTCTGTGTTACCTGAGGACGAGTCTGTGAGCCCAGCCCTCGGTCTGGCTGATGGACGGAGGACTTTCAGTAGTGGTGAGACCAACACACTCGGGCTGGCCAAAGGAACACTGGAAGGCCAAGGACTTTGACTCGCAACACCGAAATGACACTGTGTTACTCAGCCAGAAGGAAGTCCTCAGACTTGAATATTATGAATCTAAGGCCACCAAAGGAACACACAGAGTGACACCAAAGAGCACTGCTGATAATCATGACGATTTTACAATGGATCAAATTGCATTTATGGATGCTAGGGCATTGAGAAGAAGACAGAAATATTCGTCAAAATACAGAATCTTCCCAAGAGATCTACGAAGAAAAGCAAAGGATAATCCATCGACCGCAACAGCAAAGTCTGAATCAGAAGAGACCAGGACAGCACACAAGGACAGGAGCAGGAGTCGTCATATGTTCCGATAGATACCAGCACAGAACAATTTTGTTATTGGAAGAGGGCACATAGCATTGTAATTTACTGTTTCATTAATTATTAACTGTAACTTCTAACTATAGTTTTAGGGAGACTTTTTTTTATCTCTTCTTTTGTTTTTCAGGGGATACATGTAAGCTTTATAAAATGGAGGTTAAAGTAGAAGACCCATAATAAATTTTATGAGCCATGATAGTTTGTCCTATCATGATGCGCCTGTGAAAAAGGTCCAGGGGTCGCAAACCTTTTGGAACCTGAGAGCTACTTAAAGGTCACTGAGTAGTATGAAGGCTACTTGTTTGATACAAACTTCATGAATAACAAAGTTGCACGGCCCCGCAAATTAGACATAAATACTTGTCTTTTCACGGTCATAAAAAATAACTCTTCCTCCCAATCATTGTGTAAATGATGTGTTCTTTCGCTTTTCCGCCATGTTTTTCTACATTCTGGATGTAAAACCCGCATCTAGTGCCTCATTGTGGCTGGGCTTGCTAGCTTGTTTCAGCAAAGAGTGACACGATATTGAACTCTCCAGGCAAGGTCAGAATTCATAAAACTTTTCATTTTTAAATGTTATATTCAATATTGTCATTGTCATCAAATCTACATCAATGCAAGGTTATTGATTCATAAAGAACATTCACATTTTAGGCTGAGATTTATCGTGACTATTGCTATTTTTAGAACGGTGACATGCTGCCAATCAGACATGCCCCCATTCCGACATAATCCCATTCCGACACCTTTCAGTAACGCCATTCCGACATACCAATCAGTGGCGCCAACTTCAGGTCACAATTGGGGGCTCATAAGTATTTTGTTTATATGTATTCAACCAAAAAGTAGCCATCACTTCTTCAAAGTCAGAATTTGAGGTTCAGAACAGTAATTCATGAATTATTTCATTATTATTTATCTGTAATTATTTGATTTATTCCAAATGTTGTGATGTATGAAATAACCCATTCCATCAATTGAAGACAGCATTCTACATGTGTGTTACGAGTGGCGGGGCGGGCAATTATTATTCGAAATGCCCAGTATTAAAGGTTTCGAAGACTGGGAATGTTTAAATATTCTATGAAACTTAAAACTGGACAATTTACTTGTTAGAGTTGCCGAGGCAGAATGAATCAAGGAACAGTTAACGTCATATCGGCCCAAAAGCAGAGACCTACCCCTTTCCACACAAATTTTCGAAGGGGAGCAATCAAAATAAACCAACAGTTTTTGCCCACAGAAGGCAAAGGGCCCTATTTTAACGATCTAAAATGCAAGTGAGATGCGCGAAATTAAAGTAGCTTTGTGGGCGGATCTCTAGCGCTGTTGCCATTAAGGTGCGTTCACGGTCCTGGTGATAACGAGACGCCAGTGATGACGCTTACGTGCGTTCCCGACAGCGACTTTTCATGCGCACTCCGTTGGGAATCTTAAAGTTCTTCACAGCAGGTTTTTTTATCTGATAATAAAAAGTCTGAACTAAACAGAACTTAGTAGGATCAGTTTCAAGTTTCAACGCCTTTATTTCCTTGTAGCCTATCACCAACTATCCTTTTGCTATTATTTATGAGAAGCACTTTGTATTGCCACTGTATGGAAGGACACTTGCCCTTATCTAGAGCTGGTTTCCCAATGCACAACATTTAAAACTGAGCAAAGTCGATGCCAACAGACGGTTACAACGTCAATCAATACTAAAGCATGTGATATGATGGTTGATTATTTTATATTGAGTAAAGTAGTCATGTTCCCCCATGTTCATGCGCGTCACTAGTAAACCATACGTCACCAACTGGGCAACTGTTATCAAAATCTGCAATAAACCAATGAGAGTGCCATCTCCCATCCCCTTAAAGAGCCATGAGAGCATTTTAACCTGACAAGTTGATATTCATATTGCCGTGGACTTTATTATGCGCTACGTGTTTAGTTTGCATGTGTTTAAACAGATGGATGCACACGCGCGCACCCACATTCATTCATTCCTCACTCACTCGCGGTTAAAACAATGTTTTCTCACAATCAAATACTAAATCCTAGTAATGGGCTTGAACACGATGTCTTTGTCAAGAAAATATGTGTTTGCTGTACCTACGGTGTTTGCAGATGCATTGATTTAAAAGTACAGCTTATTACCGCTGTATTAGCTGTTCTTTTCCCAATAATTTACCCAAAGATATCATTTACCCTAAAAAGAGTTTTGTTTTTGAAGGCTGGGGCTAGCCTACTTTGCTCAAGTTTATTATTGTTATTTATGATTATTTTAACACATGGCATAGCCTACTACAGTTTTCAAGATTCAAGATGGTTCAAGATGGTTTTATTGTCATATGCACAACAATTACAGAGCAGTCGCTGGCAATGAAATCCTTTAGTCTTGGGCTCCTCCAACAGTGCAATATAAGAGAACGTAGGTATATAAGAAACACAAGTAGGAAAGCTGAGACTTAAATAATAAAAAAAGATAAATATAATAATAATAATAATAATAATAATAATAATAATAATAATAATAATAATAATAATAGTAATAATAGTAATAAAAAGTAAGTGTATAGGAGGAACACAAGTAGTTCATTCAAGTTCATTCATGCACCTGATAAAAATATTGAGCTTGATCTACTTAAAAAAGGTAAGGGAACTTTTTGCATCAGATTAATATGTAGATAAAGCAGGGCTAGTCTTTGTATAGGCTACTTAATTAATTGTGTGGAATGAGTTTTGCAAGTAAAGTCAATATTAATTCATCAAGTAGGCTAGCCTTGCATTATCTTCATAATAATCTGATGCAAAAAGTTGCCTTACCTTTTTTAAGTAGATCAGGAACAATATTTTGTATCATGCTTGGGTCTAGTTTAAAAGTTAAGTCTGTGTCATCTACAGTATGTGTTGGAAATGACAAACCTTTTATCACATGTCAAGATATGCTGCCATGGAGCCAAGTGTTGACTGATAAATAGACAGGAGCTACAATTTTGATAATTTTTATTTCTTTAAGAAGAAAAATCCCAGATTCTCTGATGTGAATTTTTTAAATTGTGGACTGTTGATCAGGACAAAACAAGACATATTAGGTGGCATCTTGCCTTGGGAAACAGTGATTGATTTTTCACAATTTTCTTACATTGTATGGACCAAACTACAAATCGATTTATCACACTATATACTATGAACAACACCCGCATGAGTCAATCAATCTCAGGTATAATTATGCATGTTAACCCAGAACAAGACTTGGAAGTTGTTTAGCTCATATAAACACATTTATTTGACGATAAAATATGAACTCCATTCCACAGAGTCATGAACACTGAAGGGATAATTGCCGTCACCACAAGACAATACTACCGGAACCCGACAGTCTTTCTTAGAGGTCAGAACACCATAACGAAATGAATTCTTAGCTAATCAAAACAGCTAGATTCACATTCACAGCTACATTCACATACATAAGGCCAAAAAAACAAACCAAAATCCAGCAGCTCTCAAAATTTAAAAAGGTAGTAAAGAAATGTCCATTTCTGCATGGTTTCTCTGCCTCTTGTGGCAGTACTTGAAAAGCTACTTGAAAAATAGAGTTCATGTTACTTTAAATGCTTTACTTCAGCTGGAGTTGAATTATGTGTGCCATTTAAAGTGCAGAGAACAGATAGAATTCACAATACATAACAAAATAAAGCATGCGTCGGCATCATCAAATTCAATCAAATTAAATATTTTCCAGCATCATAGAATAAAGAAAACTAGTAGTGTAACCTGAGAGAGTGCATTGGGAGAACCTAAGAATGTGCAGTGTAAAACTTGATAAGAGTGAGCTCACTCAAAACGCCTTCAACTGCATATGGCTTTTAAGCATGCAAACAGACCTTGAGGTCACAGACTTTGGAGGACATTTTTTTGTTTGCATCCTCCAGCTCTAGAAAGATCTACTGAAATACCTCAAATGTGTATGTCAGTTTATTAGGGTACCTTAGCTCCAAGGCATAGATAAGGCCTCATCAAATAGGTGCAAGCATGTGCCACATCTGGGATACCAAAAATGACTTCTGCTCCCTCGATGGCTATTCCAGCTTGCTTGGGGAGACCATCCCTGGCTTTGCTGACCACAAAGATGCCGAGGAGGACAAATACAGTAATGGCTTCTTGGACAGCTGCAGCATCGTGTAATCGAAAACCTGTGAAATACACCAGAGAGAATAAAACTTATTTATTGTACAGTATAGCAATGGATGCATAACTCTTTGTTCCCTCTCCAAACAGAGGATCAGATTGTTGTGGTAGTTTTGAGTAGCATTGTAGCTTTGCAAGGGTGTCTACAGGTATCAGAGTTCAATTAAATGCCATTTAAGGCCATTTTAAGTCAATTTAAGACCTATTGTTGGAGAAATCATCTTTCGCTCATTCAATAAACAAAGCAATGCAGTTTTATATAAAAGGAGTGCTGTCGTTTAACTTGTTATTAACAGCGTTAATGCAAACCAATTTTAACGGCGTTAATTTTTTTATCGCGCGATTAACGCAATTTCTTTGGCTCAAAACAAAGAAACAGTAGCCTGACTGCTATGTTCAAGGCTGTCATGGTCACGTTTTACTTTGGCATCTGTCTTGTTTCTCCCCAGGTCAGGTTTCCATCCTGTGTGATTACTGCTCCCTCCCCTAATGTGTTTCAGCTGTTACTCGTTGCGTGCCCTGTGTATTTGGTATTTAAGCCCTTATCTTTCCTTTGTTGCTTGTCGTGGTGAGTTGTGAGTTGTGTCCTGTATGTTACCCGCATTCCGTGCCTTTTGAGTTAATAAATTATCGTTTTACCTGAGCTGTCTGCAATTGGGTCCTACCTGCCTGCCTGCCACCCGCTAACCGTGACAGAATGATCCGACCTTCATTGGACCCAGCGGACGCTCTTTTTGTTGGAGGTTGTGTTGGGGCGTACGTGCAGAGCTGGTGCTTCAAGGCCCGGGTTGGACGGTGCCTTACGGACTTTCAGATTGGGGGTTGTGAGTTTGGAGTGCCATCCGGTTCCCATTTCTCTCCAGTCCCTGAGCTGACTCCGGTCCCTGAGCCCTGTCCGGTTCCTGAACCCTACTCCTTCTTGAGGGTGCCCCTCTTCCAGAACTTCCAGACCTTCCAGAAGGAGTCCGTCCTCTACCTCGTCTTCGCCACTGCAGGCCTCTGCTTGTCCCCCGTGTCCCCTGAAGCAGTCCGGGTCCCAGCCCCGGTGTTTCCTGAGTCTCCCACTTCCCCTGGAGCAGTCCAGGTATATAGCCCTAGCAATTCATATGTATTACCTGTGTCCTCTGAAGCAGTCCTGGGTATCGAGTCCACTCACACCGAGATATCCCATTTTTTTCCAGTGTACACTAAAAGCAGTCTCGGTCTCTCAGCCCCGAGTCCAGTCCGACGACTTCCCCAATTAAACGCTTCCGGGTCCCGGGCCCGACACATCTACATCACATGATTCGCCTTCCAGAGGGGTTCCGCTTTCTAAAACTTCTCCATGAAGGGGCCCGCCCTCTTACCTTGCCTTCCAGAGGGGTGCTCAGTGCCTTCTAAACCCTTCCAGATAGGGGTACGCCACTGCTACGACGCCTTGCCAGAGGGGTCCGCTTCTAAACCGTCACGAATTGGGTCCGCGAGTCGTATTTCGCCTTTCCAGAGGAGGTAACCAATCGTCCTTCTAAACCTTCCAGAAGGGTGTGCACTCGCCCTCTACCTCGCCTTCCAGAGGGGTGACCGCCTTCGTGAAACCTTCGTCCAGAAGGGGCCCGCCCTCGCACCTTGCTTCCAGAGGGGTTCCACCTTCCAGAAGGGCGCCCCGCCCTCTACCTCGTCTTCGCTGACGCCGGCCACCTGTGGGTCTTCGCCGTGGCAGGCCTCCAGAATTTATTTTTGTTCCCTCCTCCTGGGCCCCCTCCACCCACCCTATTCGGATTTGACTTTCCTTTTTTTTTTGCATGTCGTGGGGTGCCTGGTAGTCGACCCTTGAGGGGGGGGTGATGTCATGAGCCGTTTCTCAATTCGCGTTCTCATGCGTACTCGTGTACTTCTCGCGTACTCGCGTTCTCGGTAAACGTCATCAGTGGTGGCCCAAGCACTGTTCCAATTCCAAGTACGCGAGAACGCGAGTACTGTCGTAAAACCCGGAAGTGTTCTCGATGCGTTCTCGATGAGGCCGTTCTACCGAGGATGCATCTGAGGTGGCTCGTGTACACTTGGGACTGTTAAATATCCCAGGATGCATTTCGCATCGCTCATTAACAATGGCGGAGCAGAGTCAGAAGACCCGGGAGACGACCCACAACTGTAAGCATAATTGTTTTTTTTCTATTACATAATTACTATTTTAGCATAATTACTACTTTTTCAAAAACGTTTGTTTCACGAAAACGTAATATTTTTAACGTTTTTATTAGGCTATCATTCTCTAATCTGTCAAGACCTACTTGACATTTTCTTCGGACGTTTTTCGTTTTGGCGCCGTCTTACAGCTAGCTTGTCAGGCATATAGCTGTAACTCGACAAGACATTTTCCATTTTTTAATTGTTAAACTTGTCTTTATTGTGCATTCAATTAATAAGGGACCATTGATGAGACAAGGGCCCTCATTGAGTGGCGAGGGGCCAATGAAGCACGCTTCACTGGCCTCCGTAACTCCTCCATCACGGGATGGGAGTGAGTATTCGATTGATTTTGAGTGCTTGTATGTCTTGGGGAAGGTTTAAGTCGGGTTTCATTAGTCTGCAATGTGACTTTGCTTTACCCAGGGACTTTGTTTCCACTGTTGGCCTGGGGATAACCACTAAACAGGCCAAAAAGAAGTGGAACAACCTTAAGGCTAAATACAAAGTAAGTATACGTTGCCTGTTTATCTGCTTTGTATTATATACTGATAGAGCTTTCCAGGGATTCCTTCATATGACAATTAACCTACACACAATACCATTTCAGTGGCCATATCAATAGAGTAAGTGTAGTTAAGTGTGAATACATGAGAATAATTAGTTTGACAGTGCAGTAATTAATACCCTGTTTTCAGGAGCTTAGGGACCCACCCACAGGCAAAGGGGTAGAGGCCGGTACAGCTACTGCTGCCAACTGGCAGTGGTATGATGCCATGGATGCTGTACTCCAGGGGCAGCATTCCATCAGTCCGCCCCTGGTAGTCGCATCAAATATCACTGCCACTGCCGGTGGCGTAGTTAGCACACCGGCCTCTACCTCCTCTGCTGGGAAAGCCTCAGCCTCAGCCCCAGCCTCAGCCTCAGCCCCGGAAAGCAGCAGGGGCAGCAGAAAAAGGACACAGAGCCTTCTGGAGCTCATGAGGGAGCAGGGAGAGAGAGAAGAAGAGAGAGAGAGAGAGGCAGTGGCACGAGAGGAGGAGAGGGAAAGATTGGCGGCCGCAAGGGCAGAGCGTTATCTGTTATTATTTGAAAAACTAATCGACAAAATGTAAATAAATAATAAATTTCATATTACAATTAATCCAAATCTGCTCATTCTGGATAGCAACAGTGTATTTTAATATTTTAATTTTCACATGTATACTAGCAAATTCAGAGTGTTACACAAGGACTTCAGGAGGCAAGAGTTTCAAGAAGAAAATCGCTGCTTTATTAAGCATAAACATTTCCCTGGAAATCCAGAGTTCTTGTGAGAGCACTATTTGAATTTCCCATTCAGGGAACAAGCAATATACTCACTCCCTGATTCCCCTTGCCCAGAACATTAACCAATCACATCGGTGTATCTGATATAGGCGGGCCAAAAGCGTTGCTGTTTTACTGATCGGATACGCTAAGAGTCTTATCTATTGGTTAGCTCCGCTGGTCTGGATACGTCACCTGTTGTATTCTTCTGATTGGTCGTAGTGTTATCCAACTGCGTGCAGTGATATTTTCAAATGCATGCTTGGTGCCGCCCCTCGAGTTGGGCCATTTTCATTACTCGTTGCCAGACCCTACAGCTTTCTAGATGTGGGTCTGGATTTCTAGGCTACATACAAAACCTTTCTGCAGAAAGTCATTCAGCATCAAGAACATTGCAACCAAAAACGTATTTACACAGAACTGGAGTTAACAATACTGAACCGATTGAGCTAATAGAGAATATAACCATATATATAATTACAAATATGTACATTTAGCTACGAAGCTAGAAATATATACAAAACATTTTTTTTTTTTTTGTGGGGGGGGGTGAGGGGGTGTAGGAGGGAGGGAGGAGGCGGTCTGTGCGTCTGTGTGCGTCTATATGTAATCATGTTCTCCCAGGCAAATGTGCAGTCCTGCAGGAGTAGACACCTGGGCAGCAAGCCTCTCTCTCGAATGCAGTTCCAGACAGGTCCCTCTCTTCTGCCTCCACTGGGTCACCTGGGTCCTCCTCCTCCTCCTCCTCTCCTCCTCCTCTCCTCCTCCTCCTCCTCCTCCTCCTCCATGATATCCCCCGCTGCCATGCAGATGTTGTGCAGGATGCAGCAGGCACCAACCACCTTGGGGGCAAACAGAGACCGGATCTCCAGCGAGCGCAGGAAGATGGCCCGCCAGCGCGTTTTGAGGATCCCGAATGACCTCTCCACAATGTTCCGCCCTCTGGCGTGGTGCCTGTTGTACCGCGCTTCAACATTACCTGGTAATCAGAATTTGCATGGATGTATCAGTGTCACCAAACTAACAATTTGTTTCTGATTTGTTTCTGCCCATGTGTGACATAAGAGAGGGTTCTTACTGGCTACAGGGTGGCGGTATGGCGTCATGATGGCCACGGGACGCTGCAGGCATGGGTACCCTCCATCACCCAGCAGGAAGTACCCAGTGGGTGGGTACATGGCCTCTCTGTAAAATGGAGAACGCCGGAGCACGAGTGCATCATGCACCGACCCCGGGTTCCCGACGTAAATGTCAATAAATTGACCGTTCCCATTGCAGATGCCCTGCAGAATTATTGAAGTGAAGAGCTTCCTGTTGAAGTAGCTCTTCTTCTGCTCTGCAGGTGGCAAGACCCTAATGTGGCACCCATCAATGGCCCCGGCAGCACATCTGAAGGCCTCATGACCTGCAAGGCGAGCAAAGCCAGCCCCCACCTCCTCCATCTCCTCTGCCTTGGGGAAATGAATGACCCTGTGGAGGATGGCCATCATCTCCTCCACCACGCCGTGGACCGTCCTACAGACTGTAGACAGGGGCATGCCAAAGATGTCTGCCGTCACCCTGTAAGACGCTCCACAGGCCAGCCAGTACACCGTCACCAGCACCTCCATCTCATGGCTCCATCCATGGTCTTTTTGCCGGGGCAGCAAGGCAAGCAGCCGGTTGAAGCTCTCCCTGGAGAGCCTGAAGGCTGGCTTCAGGTCCCCACCAGAGAAAAACACAGCCAGGACAGGCACAGTGGTGTTCAGCTGTGTGTACAGCTGTGAGCTGCTTTGGTCCTGAAACCAAAAAAATATATATTTTTTTTTTTTATATACCGGTATATACCATGGTTAGGTTAATATATTTGTATATTTATTTCTTATTTGTGTATTTTAATGTACAATAAATTGCAAATTATGAATTGGAATAATGTTATGTCTATACTATGAATTGTTAAAGTATAGCAGAATTAAAAATCCATTTAACACTTTACTTGTTTGATCAGTAAAAAAGTAAGGATAAATTTACCAGAGGAATCTTTTCTAGGCCTATATTCATATAGCATTTGTTATACATTTCAGCCTGTTCTATATGTTGTGTGTAGCTGTAAGGGGCTTCAACTTTCAACCCTGTGGTAAAATTACAAATTTACCCATTACAGTCAAGTGCATATATCAATATTAATCGATAAATTGAAAGGTTAAAAACAAGCCATATCAATAAAACACATACGTGAGACTCCGACAGACAACTGAGGATGGCTCGTCTCCTTAGCATCCTCCGCCTCATCCTAGCTCTCCGGTCACCGATCCGCCTCCTCAGTTGGGCAGCCTCCTCTTCTGCCAGCCGATAGAGAAAATCCATCGCGGCAACGGAAATCCCGGTTGGATTTATCCGGTGTGTGTGTGTGTGTGTGTGTGTGTGTGTGTGTGTTGTGTGTGTGTTTCTATGCTAATATGTAATAACTCGCTCGTTCGTAATAATCAACCCTACTCTCCAACCTACTTTGCTACAATCTTTTTCCCGCCACTGACCTTTTATATGTAGGGTAGCCGGCAAGCGTCATCTACCCTACATATAAAAAAAGTCGCATATCTTTTCATTTATATTCATTCAAAATATTCACATACTATTTTAAAATGAAAGAGGCTGGGGGCCTCTTTCATTTTAAAGAAAAAAAAGTTTTAAATGAAAAAAAAGTTTCATTTAAAACTTTTTAGTTTTTAAAAAAATAAAAACTTTTTATTGTTGACTTTTTTAAAAAACAATAAACAGTTTTACATAATTTGTTTTTATTGTCCAGTACGTAGTATATGCGGCATATAATTGGCATATGCCTAAATGAGGCCGTAAAGCAGTTAACAGAGCTGAGGTGGTGACGTCATCGAGTCCGCTGCTGTTCCCATTGCAAAGTACGTACTCGCGTTCTCGGAAGTCTGTACTTGAAGTCCGGACTTGCCAAGTACGTACTTCCAAGTCCGCGAGAACGTAGTCCGCGTACTTAGAATTGAGAAACGGCTATGGTCTCGTTTTACTTTGGTATCTGTCTTGTTTCTCCCCATGTCAGGTTTACCTCCTGTGTGATTACTGCTCCCTCCCCTAATGTGTTTCAGCTGTTACTCGTTGCGTGCCCTGTGTGTTTGGTATTTAAGCCCTTATCTTTCCTTTGTTGCTTGTCGGATCATTGTAGTTTGTGGTGAGTTGTGTCCTGTATGTTCCCCGCGTTCCGTGCCTTTTGAGTTAATAAATTATCCTTTGACCTGAGCTGTCCGCGATTGGGGCCTGCCTGCCACCCACTAACCGTGACAAAGGCAGTATGTTTGTATGTTCATCGTTTAATTGCACTATAGGCTGAGTCCTAGTTTACCTTTGCACTTTGTAATTTTTTTGTATCCTGTTTTGATCAGTATATGCCAATGTTATCAATAAAAAAACATTTGCACAAGGCAAGCTGATGCACTTCTCCATGTTGATATGGGCATTAAAATAAGAAATTAATGGAACAAAGAAATCAAGGGATATTTAGCATGGAAAAAAAATTGTGATTAAATATTTTAATCACTTGACAGCACTAATAAGTATATATTTGGTTAGCTACATTATTCTATAAATGTTTAGACATCAGTCATTACTTTTTTGTTCTTTCACAACAGCGTTTTTAATAATCATATAGCAAAACCATATTCCAAAAGATTCCAATCTTCAATCCATAAAATAATCCAATTGTTATCAGCAAACCCCAGGCTATTCTATAGAGTACAAGTAGTCTCTAGATATCTGTGAATATTTTCTATGTTTCAGTGCAGCATTTTTAATAATTAGATGCTAAAATATTATGAAGACGACAATGGAATTAAGTTCTGGACTTAGTGTTTTTCTTATCCTTGGTTATAGTGTCCTTCATGTGTAAGGCATTTGGATACAAATAAATGATCAAATCAAATCCCATTAAATTCTACATTGGCACATATTAAAAATATACAAAAAAATCTTGTCAAATTATCATCAGCAAACAGCTATTTTTGCACAAACTTATTGACAGGGCTTTGAATCGGAGTTATATTTTATTTACCTGGTAGTCCTTGATTAACTCTCCAGTGTTTCCACCAAGGTAGAGAGTGAGGCCTCTGATCGCAACTTCTCTTCGGGACTCAATGTTGCTGTCCTACGAAAATATGAAGTGAGATTAATTATTAATATGAGAGATATGCAATGAATATAAAATATGAGATTACAGACGTCAGAAAGCAACTACATAAAACAAGCTACTACTACACTGTTGTAAATACATTAGGGCTGCAACAACGAATCGATAAAATCGCTAAAAATCGATTACTAAAAGCATTAGCAACGAATTTACAGCACAGTTACAGCCAGCCGCCGACAGGTTGGTTCATGGTTCATGCACGACCACAGCGAGCTAAGTGTGAGCGACCACAGCTTGTATTTTGGTCATATCTTAGCACTGGACTGTAGGCCTATATAAAGGTGTTGTACATTCACTGTCTTTGGGTTGAAAAAAAATCCTTCAACTCAGTATCCGTCTCTAGTCCAACCGAAAACTGTCAGCTGCTGCTGCATACGGTGTGCAGACGGGCTCAGAGTCGGCACCGCGTGCACCAACATTCATTTAAAGCAGCGGTAGTAATCACACAACCGGACAGTGTAGAAAGTCCAGTCAGTTAGAAACAGTAATGCAGTTTTAAAATCCATGTTAAAATCGGCAGGATATAGAGCTAGTTAACTTCTTTTTTTTTTTTAAATCGCAAACAGTGTGAAATGTGATGTGTTCAGGTCCGCTCATTAATATGATTGATGTGTTCAAATGCAACAGAAAAGTGAAAACTTGTTTTCCCAGCAATATAATATAGATAGTAAAGATGGTATTATGACCTGTTTAACTTCCTATCTTGAACTATGATCATCTTATCAGCAATTAAAGAAATAATACAAGTTCTATTTCAAGGAGTCTCGAAATTGGTATCAATAGGTTTGGCCAGTTAACCATGGACATCCCTTAAATACTGTATATATATATATATATATATATATATATATATATATATATATATATATATATATATATATATATATATATATATATATATACACAGTATTATATACAGTATATATATATATATATATATATATATATATATATATATATATATATATATATATATATATATATATATATATTATATATATATATATATATATATATATATATATATATATATATATATATATATATATATATATATATATATATATTATATATATATATATATATATGTATATAAATGTATATCATACATTGTATGTTTTTGTGTTATTTTTTTATTATTTAATATTACTTTTAATAGTTGCGGGACGTTGGAGCAATAACCTGGTGTTTGTACACTTTAGTCTGCACTGTGAATTTGAAGTAATGCTCAGTTTTTGAATAAAGACCCGGTAATTACAAATGTTTCTTTTTTTATCTGATCCATCAATTAATCGAAAAAATAATCGACCGATTAAGCGATTATTAAAATAATCGTTAGTTGCAGCCCTAAAATACATGCCTCATTTAACCTGTCAAGGGTCTCATCAAGTTTCTTCCCAACGGCGCCACCCTTCCTCCTGTACAGGCTCAACAGTTTGGGTGTGTATTGGTCCAACTTGCCCAGGATTGAGACTGCAGTGGCTTCAGTGTGATCCTTCGGTATTCCTCCTCGATCTGAGAGAGACCAAGAGAGAAACATGTAGAAACATAATGAGATACCGAGAGAAAAGAATTACAGACACACATGGGCCAGAGAAACAGCATATGACACAGCAAAAGTAATCCAAAGACTATACTGAAATCAACATTTAAATGATAAGGGACGCTGCACCGGAAGTGCAAGAATACTGCTTATTTTTTCCACAGGTAATCAGGTAAGAATAGCTTTCATTCTGGCAGCCTCATCAGGTAAATATATTGCTCATTTCCCCTCACAGTTAATCAGATAATATTCTCAGAGCTTCATGAGCTAAGCATTGTGCTCATTTGTGTTCACAGATGATGGAGCAAGCAAAGTTTTTCTTTACAGCTTAATTTTGGCATGCGATCGCTCCCTCTGACACAGAAGGAAGTCCTCACTATTCAGCCAGCTGCCTACAGCTATGCCACTTACATCTCAATGTTGCATTCAGGAATTAAAAGCACACCCAAAACACTGTTGAATCTTAAAATACAGGAAGATGTGTGACTTTCACTTCAGAAAGTGTCACATAGGTTACAGGATAATGGCAGTGATTATGTCAAACAAAGAAATAATGTATAATTCAAAATAGTGAAATTCACTTTACCACACAACACCCTGTATTGGAGAAGACATGATAAAAATGTTCAACATACCTGGGGAAACTCAAACAAGGCAGGCCATCGAGCTTCGAAGGCAATCACAGGTGGTTTGTTGAGGATTATTTCGACGCAGTGAGAAGGTTTTTGCCATCTACTCATTTATGAGTTTGTTATTGTCTCTCTTATTGTACTCATAGAGAAGCTCCACTTGCTCCTTCTCAAGCATTGCATCAGTTTCACCTTGAGGATGAGATGGGAGGTAGTTTACCTCAGACTTCTTCGCCTTTTTCAAGATTCTACCTGTAGCGCTGGAGTCTGTTCTATTCACGAGTCTGCTGTGTGTAGCTACAATCAAAGCATTGCATACCAGTGCGCATGCGCAGAACAGCATGCACGTTGACTGACAGACGGGCCATCCAACCAAAGTTGTCTGAAACTAATTTGATTGGTCGGCCAATTTTTAGCCCCTACTCCTTACACAGATGACCAAATTACGTCATTGATATGTCAAATTACTAACGTGATCAATTACTGTCTAATACTTAACCGATATACTCAGATTTTTATATTTTTGCCACAAAACGAGCCGCCCGGGATGGTACCTTTAATACTTTCATCCAATTACCTGATGTCCTGACTTGATAGTTATCATACTTTAGGAACTGATATTTTTAGCAGACATTGCAGGTAACTGTGCTCAGTGCTTCTCCCAATCTGTACAATTAAAGAGGGTTTTTTTTAATGCCATTTGTTCTTGTTCTTTGATCTTGCTCTCTTCTGCTATTTTCTTCTCCCACCTACTGAAGCTTCAAAACAAAGATCTCCATATGTTAAGCAGTTAAATCGACTAATTGGTCTCCATTTTAGACATTTTGAGTTCCAATTAAGCATTTCAAATGATTGTCAAATGAAAAGAGTGTAAACATCCACGTATCTTTACACTCTTTGTATTTGACCAGTAGGCCATACATGAAAGATAGCACAATTTTCCAAATATTCCCACTAATAAATTACAATGGAGGCTTTTTGTAGATGTGAGGATGCCTGATATTTTTTCTTCTTTACCATATGGAAGTGTCTAGATGAAACATGTTAGCCTTTCCATGTCTAATCCCTGCAAAGTTCACACAATTTCTTCCTCGAGAGCATAAACCGAAAACATCTCATCCAAACCGGGAGAGTAAGGGTAAGAAACGTGAAGGTTTTTTTTTGTGCATTGTCCCACACCGCAGGAGTGTAAATCAATATGCCTAACTCCATTTACTTTGTGTCTTGTGTATATTATATACACTGACCAGTCAGGGTTTCATAAGACTGTGACGGGCTGCCAACATTCTAACTTATTAAATATTTAATTTAAAGACCACCTAGGAGGGCCATACCCTGTGAGGGGGGAATCTGACTTTGCAGTCGAAGTGAAAGCGCCTTCTCCCTCGGGCAAAAGGGTTTTCATTTCAACTGCGAAGTCCGTCCGTCAGTCCCCCTCTTCCACTACCATCGCAGGTCATTCCATGCTGGGGTAAAGGAAACCACCAAGAACTGATTCATATCAGTGATTTGATCAGCAACAATGTGATTACACTTTACTGCATCATTATTTTAATTCCAAACTGTTTTCTATTTGTCAACCTTTATATTGCTGTTTACCTCTGTATGATTCATTAATGTGAGTGTTAATATTTTTTATCCTCTCTCCTTTTCTCCCTCTCTCTCCTCTCTCTCAGACATACGCACACACACAACATGTCTACAACTTATAATAAACTCTGAGAAAATTGGTTATGAAGGGTTCAACAGCAAATCCAATAATCCTTTCATGTAATGCGTTTGAAGGAACATCTTAAGGACTGCTTTAGATGTGAATTAACTCTCCTGTGGTGGCTTGACCTTTAGAAGAGATTTCATTGTATCACAAGGATTAGGTAATTCTTTCATTTCCCAGAGAAAGTCTGAGCCTAAATTCCTCATCTATGAGCAGCATAACAAATGCTGATTTTAATTCTTAAATATACTCAGTAAACAGTAAACAAACACCTTCTGAATTCTGCTAGGTCAAATATCTAAGTTTCCCAGAAAATGTAATAAATTTGTACACCGAATAAATAATAAATCTGAAAAGCATGGAAATAAAAATGTGTGTATATATATATATATATATATATATATATATATATATATATATATATATATATATATATATATATATATATATATATATATATATATATATATATATACGTAGCCTATATATAAAAAATATAAATACATACATTTTTCTGAAATAAATGTTCAGACGTCAAAGGCAAATCAAATTTTGTAACAGACAAAGGGCCCTATTTTAGCGGTCTGAAACGCAAGTGAGAAGCGCCAAGCGCAAGTAGCTTTGTGGGCGGTTCTATGGCGATGTTGCTATTTTGCCGGCGCAAAAATTACTCCTGTGCCCGGCGCAAATCTAAAAAGGGTCGGTCTGAAGTAGCCTAATTACCCATAGGTGTGGTTTTGGCGTAACGTGCAATAGACCAATGAGAGTGCCAGCTCTCATCCCCTTTAAAAGCCACGAGCGCATTTGAATCTGACGAGTTGATATTTTGACAGCACGTCTGCAGTCTCCGATGAGTCTGAATGAATTTCAAACTTCAAATGGCTGAATTTATGGCTAAATAATATGGCCTAATTCACACATGGAATAAGGTTTTCTCAAATAAATTTTGGCAAAGAAAACTTACATGATATAACATTTGATATGCGATAACTGTGGTTCTATTTACGCAAAAAAACATAGTTTCTTCTCAGTATTGCATGCATTAATCATTATCGACTTGTGTTCCTAATATGCATATGTCCCCCCGTTAATATACATTGCCATGGACCGTATTATGCGTTACGTGTTTAGTTTGCGTGTACTTAAACAGATGGACGCACTAACGCGCGCCCTCTTTCATTAATACTTTTACACATACACACACTTCATTAGGTCTTTTTAACACTGACTCGCAGTAAAACAATTTTTTATCATGATCAAATCATCAATCCTAAAAGTTATGGGCATGTACACGATGTCTGTGTCAAGAAAATATGTGTTTGCTGTACGGTATTTGCAGATGCATTGATTTAAAAGTACAACTTATTACCGCTGTATCAGCTGTTCTTTCCCAAATAATTTACCAAGAAAGTGTGGCTAGGTAGATGAGAGATGCAAAGTCTATGCGCGAGGTGCACAAGCAATATGCATGCGCCCTTAAAATAGCATCTGAACAACGCGCCACTGACTTTAAACCAGGTATTTCCTGGTTTGTGGCACAAGTGGTTTCTGAAACTGCAAAATAGCAGCAGGGAACGTTTGCGCCAGAACACACCTCCTCCTTTCTCCGAACCGCCCCTTGGGGCACAAGATCATTCCCTCATTTACCGACGCATGGCGGAGGATGGAAAAGAACGCTCTGCGCCAGTTGCAAACTAGCAACGACACATGCGCCAGTGATTAAGTCAATTGCGCCGGATACAAGATAGGGCCAATAGAGTGGATTCACATGAAAATACACATGAAGCTGGAGATTCACATGATGAAGTGTGAAGTGAAACTTTCGTGTTTTGGAATTGACCTAAAATGCGTGCAATCGTGAGAATACCAACTTCATTCAACACCGATACAGACAATTTACATCGAGTGACTACTGGCATCTTGAACAGCACCGAAGGACCTTCCATTGTGTTGGTCTTACCAGTTCCTGCCTGTGTTTGGAATCCGCCGTCCTCCTGCCCCGGGGAATTGCAGAGGAAATGGGTTCACTGCAACTTGCCAGGGCTGAGCACAGCATCGGAAACAGGACTTCCGTATTAAGAGACCAAGAGAGAATTCTAGAGAGAATTGTGCTTTTTATTTTCATAATCTTGTTTCAATGAAGGTAGATGCAGTTTAGTTTGGTAGTCAATTCGACGTCTTCGTTGCGATGGTGATTGACATGAACACAACTACTCCTGAACCCACACAGCTTGAATGTTGTTGAATCAAAGCTTTGTGTTGTGTATGTTCTTGTTGTATGTTCTTGTGGGCCAACCCGGAAATTCAGGTTTGTCCATTACAAAGATAAGATTAATAAATTAACTTTGTTTAACAAGATAATCCTGCCATATGAATATATTATGGGTTGTTCTTTGATCAAGGGCCTCAAGGACAGGTAACATTGAATATTTTCTGGCTCTGGCCCTACAGGAAGGGGCTCACAAAGCCTCAGCAAATGCTCTTCTTGTGACGTTTCAACCCACAGCTCGATTTCTTTAGCTGAAATATTCCCAGTCCTGCACCCTCCAAAAACACGTAGCCTATCTGAGATCAGGCATGAGTGTTGGCTCATCATACTGTGTTCAAAACTTGTAAGGGGTATGGCATAAAGATCCCTTATGGACGGTTAACCACAAATATGAAAACTTGCCGGAAAAGTTTCAGTTTGCATCTCACCTAAAATGGGGGACTTGAAACTGCAGACGTTTCATACCTATTTATTTGCAATGTTCTTTTTTTTGTGCATTTTCAAGCGTGGCTAGAGATGCCATTTCACATTCTTTAGAGCTAGAGCATCCATATTGATCAGAGGCCTGTGTGCCTCGTACCACCAGAAGAAGGAATGAATCCCTGGGTTCACTTGGAAAAAAAAGGTTTTTATTCAAAGAACATAAAAAAATGTTGTATTAGCTTATAATTTAAACCATCTTATTCTTTAACTGAATGAAGCCTAAGAAAATTGGAAAAAATAGTTTCACTAGAAAGTTCTCAAAATGGCATTTTTAGTTCACAAAAATTATTTAAAAAAAAATAGAATTTTACCACACAGTGACCGGACATTGGTCACCTGGTTTTCCTCGACCACTCAGCGCTGGTACAGCTTGATTGGTTCATTTGGGTCATATGACAAAACAAGCCCTTCTGTCATTGGAGAGTGGGGCTGGGGAATAGCCAGATGCCCCCTCTTCTCTTACGTTGTAAACACAAAGCTTACGCCAAATATTTTGTGGGCAGCAGGAGTTGAATCTGACTGCCTCTTGGGAAGCTGCAGGAACACAAACTGGGTGTGAGAAGTTTTTCCCTGCATGTGGGGCTTCCCAGGAGAACCAGATTTGGTTGAAAGGTTAGAAGTATTTCTACTGCCAACAGCCCAGAATCGATTCTGCATTCAAACAATGAGGGGGAAGGGGCACAGGGTGCATCATAAAAACACAATTCTTTGAAATTTTGATATGGCTGATGGGTGCTAAAAAGTGTTCCAATATATGTATAAAAAAACACATGCAAAATATTATTTTCCAATACATGATGGTTTAGGGGGTGCCACCGCACACATTCTGTTTTTTGTTGGATAAAGTGTGGTTAACAGTGCTCAATGGTTGCCATGGAGATCTGAGGTTAACAATACTACAGCTCAAGGAAAACTGAGGGAGATCTTTCTGTTTGAGAGTGATCTTTCTGTGTTGGGTATGTATTATTACACATTAATATCATATCTGTAGTTGTGTGTTTGTATACTTATTTATCATAATAGTCATATTAATAGGTATTTGGTGTCTCATTACATCTTAGCTAATGTTAGCTAGCAACAGTTTGCTAACCACAGTTAGCTTTCTATGTTTGCTAAGCTATTAAGCTTAATATCAACACGTATTCTTAGAGTGGACAATGTCATATTCAGAGTATATGTCTCATATTTATTGAGAGAGTTAGCATTGTAGTCGGGTACAGTAAATTAACATATTAAATACAAGTATATTCTGCAAGCACAGCTAGCTACTCTGGTAGTGATGTTCACAACACGTTATGATGAAGTTAGACTATGTACAGCTAAAAGTTGAGGCTTATGCAAGAAATGGTTTATCAAATTAAGTGATATTAAGTATGGTAAGATATGAATACTTATAACAAGTGACCTCATATTTATATGTTCTCTTGTTGTTTTTGAATGATTGTTTGTTAAGCTGTGGAACTGTGCTGCAGCCTGTTTTGGCCAGGACTCTTGTAAAAAAGATTTTTAATCTAAATGAGACTTCTCCTGGTTTAACAAAGGTTAAATAAAATAAAAAAATAAAGGTAACACATTACAATAAGGGCACATTCATTTACTGTTAGTTAATGGCTTAATGATCATTACCTAAATGCTTATTAAACATAAACTAAGCATTAACTAACTGTTATGCTTAGTGTGTGCTTAACTAAGCATTAGTTAACTAGGCATTAACACTTACTTAATGCTTAATAGGCATTTACTATGCATTAACTATCCAATAATAGCATTAACTCACAGTTAATTAATGTACCATTATTGTAAAGTGTTACCAAAATAAAATGATTTTAAACATTGTCCTTGAGCTTGTATCCTTTTTATTCTCAGGCACTGCACAACACAACCCACCCCAGGATC
>OLKM01001746.1:100225-108929 GCA_900291075.1 Melanogrammus aeglefinus | reverse complement strand
ATGTACACGCACACGCACACGCACACACACACACACACACACACACACACACACACACACACACACACACACACACACACACACACACACTCCACCACCTACCAGGCGCTCTCCAGAGAGGACCTCCAGCAGTTTGATGAGCATGCGTCCATCCCGCAGGTCCAGGTACAGGTCCGAGATACGGCAGCCCACGCGGGCCAGGATGGAGTTCACCCACTTGGTGAAGGTCTTCTTCTGCACCGCCTCGCGCTCGTCTGACGGAGAGAGATCGGTGTTTACACGGGGGGCCCTGTACACACAGGGCGCTGGCGATGGCGTTGGATCAAACGTAGCCACTTTATAATTTACAATTTATACTTACTACACTTTCTAATTTCTTATTTATATTGTTTGTCCTGTCTGTTTTGTTTTCCCTGTTTCTTGTTTGTTCTGTTTGTCTTGTCTTTACTTTAGCATTTAGTTGAGCATTTATCTTTGCGTCTATTTTTGTTTGTATTAGTACGTTGTAGTTTTATTGTATTGTGTTTACCCACTTCTGCTGGGCTGTTGCAACAAACTCATTTCAATAAATAAAGTTGTATATAATTTAATCTTATGTAAACTTGAAAACCAAGTGGGAGTGAACTGGAGAAGGGTCTTCCCAGGTCCTACAGCATGAAGAAGCCGCTACAGGGCTAGCCGCTACAGGGCCCTGTAGCTCTGAACGGCTAGCCCGGTAGCGGCTAGCCCGGTAGCGGCTAGCCCTGTAGCTCTGAACGGCTAGCCCTGTAGCTCTGAACGGCTAGCCGCTACAGGGCTAGCCACTACAGGGCCCTGTAGCTCTGAACGGCTAGCCCTGTAGCGTCTAGCCCTGTAGCTCTGAACGGCTAGCCGCTACAGGGCTAGCCACTACAGGGCCCTGTAACTCTGAATGGCTAGCCCTGTAGCGTCTAGCCCTGTAGCGGCTAGCCCTGTAGCTCTGAACGGGGTCATCCCTATGTTCCCCAGGTCCTATTCCCCGGGTGCGAAGGGTTAGGGTCAGGTTTAGGGTTATGGTTAAGGTTAGGGTGGAGGTTAACCCGAAACCTAACCCTAACCATAACCAATAGGAGGAGAGCCATTCTAACCAATCACAGGCGAATCAGAGGCGAAAAAGGCGGTACTTGCCCCTACCATCCTACGGAAAAAACATTCGCTCTCCGGATCCTATGTTCCCTGGTCACATACAAAGCGGGGAACATAGGACCCGGGGAACATAGTTCTGAAAGGCTGTCCCTGTAGCTGTGCACAGAGGAGGAGCGGTGTGCGGGTTCCAGACTTCTGTCAGATGTAGCACACCCCGTGCGGCGCTGAACTGCGGGCGCCAGCACGCTAAATTTGCCCTTGGTGGCGGCGCTACGGCGGGGCTACAGATGTGCCCCCCCCACTCAGCGGCCATGATGATACTGACCCCCGTTCAAGGAACCCCCCCCCCCCCAGGTCAAACACTCTCAGTTGTCTACGCTGCTTACGGGGACCCATATAAAGTGGGGACACGAGTTGTGTGCATGTGCATGTGTTTTTGTGTATTTCTGTGTGGAAAGAAAAAACGGGCAAAAGATGGAATAATAGATCACACACACGTGAGCACACACACACACACACACACACACACACACACACACACAAGTGATGTGTGATTTAAGACTAACTAGGTCTCGTCGTTGTACTCGTCGTACTCGTCGTTGGGGCCGTGCCCTGAATGTTGTCCTCTCTCGGTTTTAAAGGCGGAATCTCGGCTAAGTGGAGTCTGAACCAAGCAGGAGACGAAGGGAACGTCTCGCTAATCCACCGCTGGATGGACGCGTCAACGTGACTAATGAATGGTTCCACTGCGCAGTGAAAAAAACAACATGGAACGGATCATCAGAACGTACCTTGACAAAATGGCTGAGCTTAAGAGACGAGCCACGTGTCAACAAAGTACACACCGGCCAACCGCACATCTATGGTTCAAATGTGTACGTGATCCATAATGGATGCCCGCCGTGTGTGTGTGTGTCTTCATGCGAACAGTGACATCCAGAGAACTCTACTCTCTAGTGTCGAATGTCATGTGGAATTCAACGTACATACACAGAAGGCATGATATACGCAAATCTAGGACAAGCTTCATGGAGATACAATTCCGAAAACACGTGCGCCGCACACACACACACACACACACACACACACACACACACACACACACACACACACACACACACACACACACACACACACACACACACACACAAGCCCGCACGCCACGCATACACGTCACGTGACACACTCAAACCAGCAGAATGGAGAATGTTAACCTTTAGTTTTCCCCCTTCCCTTCTTGAATGTCTTCCCATGTACCGCCTTCTGTCCCCACTAGGGTCGTCCACTGCCCTGTCCACTGCCCTGTCCCCACCACTACTGGGGCCCCAGTCCCCCTGTCCCCAGGAATGTCGTCCCCACCATGTCGCGTGTTTCACTCCAGATCCCTAACAGGAGCGCGACTGACAGCCTCCTTAACGAACTCTGCATGATAAATGATTCAGACCCCGGAGCTGCTGGGAAACTAGCTAGGCCTTACACAACAGCCGAGAGAGAGAGAGAGAGAGAGAGAGAGAGAGAGAGAGAGAGAGAGAGAGAGAGAGAGAGAGAGAGAGAGAGAGAGAAGAGAGAGAGAGAGAGAGAGAGAGAGAGAGAGAGAGAGAGAGAGAGAGAGAGAGAGAGAGAGAGAGAGGTGGCAGGAACTAGAGAGTAAGAATCAATAAAGGAAAGAGGGAAGGAAAGGAAGAAAAGATAAACGATGATCTCCAAAGCAGTAGAGAAAGAGAGGGCCAAGGAGAGAGCTATAGAGAAAGAGAGAGACAGAAACAGAGAGACAGGAAGCAGGTATATATTAAAGATGGAAGGTGGGTTGGGACTGATGGAGATAAACCAAGGCAGAGAGAAGAAGAGGAATACTGATGAGAGAGAGGCAGGAGAGGGGATGGACTGGCAGCCCCGGGATGCGCCCGACACTGAAGACGAAGAGGGGGATTGTAGATAAGGCCAAAGGTCTCGCTGAGATAAAGAAATGAGGTGAGAAAAGTTAACAGGGAGACTTCAGCTCTATAACTCCCGCGGCAGGACCAAGCAGAACAGGAAACACTGAAACACGATCTTCTCTTCTTAAACCCTGACAGCCAATAGACCCTGTTCACAGAGGTGTCCTCATCAGACCGGCCACTCATAGAATAACTACTTTTATTTACCAGCGGTTCATGGTCCAAGGTCAATGTGTGTTATCTTCACTAGTTGAGTCTCCTGGCAGGTAATAAATAGAGCCGAATAAGTGTTACGATACACCTGTGAGTATCCTTCGATGATGCCATCTGTGGAAAGGGCATTCATAGCATAAATATAGCATTAAGCGTGCATTTTATTAAGTGCGCATCACATTAAGTGTGCATCGCGAGCCTGTGAAGAAAAAAGACGATCTTCATCATGAATTAAAGGCAGTCAAGACGTCGCCGGAGCTGATTTACATCTTAAAGACTCAATTATATTAAACTATTGGAAGAATCTAATTTAAGGAGACAATGGCCCGGAGATGAAGACATGATTAACACCCTGAGAACCACGGCCGCCGAAAAATTATCATCGTAATCAATCTTCATTGTCAGTGCGCTGCGAGGCCAGAATGTAAAGAACGCAGACGCCGTTAAAAAGGCAGCCTCTAAACGCGCTCCGTGATTAAGGTCTGGGCTCGACGGCAGACACACAGACCACAGGCTGAACCCCTGAACCCCTCATTAAGCCAACCCGACGACGGCTGACAGATGGAGGACTGCCACCTCCAAGGGGGGGGGACCAGCCGCGGGACGCATGTCGTCTGATCGAACACGCCAGTTTAGATTTCTCAAGTCTCGCGGGGGCCGCGGCACGCCTTCACACCGCACACGAGGCCTCCTGTACCCTGGAGAACACCTCCTGACCAGAGCACGTCCCCCTGTTACTGCGCTGGTCCCATCTGAGCATCCCCTCCTGTTGCAGCCGCTCAAGTCAATACTTGGCCGGGATAGTCCCGTGTATCGACCCTGCTCTATCTCTACGTCGGCACAACCCATCGCAAGGAGGAGCGAGATGGATGGACCAAAGACAGCAGAATACACTAAAGATTAGCCCTATAGCCATGATCCTTTTAAGTGAATATACTGTATGTACATTGTAGTGTATAGTCTGGGTGTCTTAAGGGGACCCCCGTCTTTTATTTGTGTGCGCACTTCCTGTGTTAGGGGGTTCTATGTGCGTAGGACGGAGGTAGGCGCCATCAATCTGTCTCTTCGCTGCTGTCCAGTGGAATCGTTTTTTTAGATTTTAAACGGCTCCACAAAAGGCTGCATGAAGCGTTTCTGGCGCGGAGGCGATCGCAGCCAAAAGGGCACGGTCGTCAAGTGCTTGTCTGGGGCGTTTGTCTCCAGGCTGAAAGGATCTGGGTCTGAAGCCCTGCGATGCCCACACCCTAGGCTCCCAATCAGCCAATAAGGCATCCACGCGCTGGACACGCTTACCCCGGCCTGCTCGTTATCACATCTGTGAGATGAACTTTGGGCCGCTTTGAATAAAGCACCCACTTAATGGCTGAATAGTAATAGTAAATTAACAGTGGTTAATTAAGTAGCAGCCAGCTGTTAATTCATCACTGTCCAGTGCAATCGTTTTATTTAAGGGTTTGACCGGCACACCATTGGCCGGCCTCCATGAGGACATCAACGTTAACCATCGGGGCTCAGTACCACAGAGAGGGCCTCGGAACACCGCCTCTCCCCGTCCCTGTGTATTGATTTTGGGGTTGCACTCGGCCGCCGTCCCTTCCCGGTTCTGGAAAAGCGCCGTGTCAGTACACGAGCGGCTAAACGCTGCCGTGTTTCACATATTCCCCCCGTACTCGTGGATCGCTGCTCTCGCTGTTTGACTCCCGCGACGGGCATCACTTATTCATGCTGATGGGTTTTCCCTGTACACACGCACACGCACACACACACACACACACACACACACACACACACACACACACACACACACACACACACACACACACACACACACACACACACACACAATCCCATCCACTTGATACACAGCTTCCACTGTAAGAACCGTGGTGGGCGTTCCAGTGCTCCCAGTGGAACCAGAGCTCCTCTCTCTCTCTCGCCCTCACTGAGTCATGTCGGTGTCCACCATGGGAATGATCATAGCCCGTGTAACGACCGGGGGAGATCATTGGTCTTGAGTTCAAGGCCCTGAGCCCCCCCTCCCCCCCCCCCCCCCCCCCCCCCACCCCGGTCCAGCTCTGACCCTTAGCACACCCCCGTCCCCGTTGACACGGTCACATGGTCGACTGGGATGGATGGCCCTTGAAGGCAGTTGATGCCCTGTCCGGCCTCCTCCAGATCAGAGGCCTTGTCACCATGCCACGGCGGAGCCACACTCCACTACGAGGAAGAGCCCTTCCAAAGTCATGAGGAGGAAGAGGAAGGTGTCCAATTGAGAAAGTACAGTGAAAGTAGAGTGTTTTTACCCTCCCAAAATGTGACAAACCACAGATCAGAGCGAATGGTGCTGAACAAATACAAAGAAACAATGTAATTGATCCATTTACAGGTACGTATGGAGACAGTTGTCAGTGACGCTGTTACAGTGACTACGTTCTTCAGGGTACAGTTTGGAGATATGTTCAAGGAGGCCCACAGGGGGCCCATTGGGGGTCTCAAACCCAGAACCTTTGGGCTGGGAGTCAGACATCGTCGCCACTACACTATTCTGCATGCCCCCTGCTCTCTTCTCTCCTTCTGTCGTCTTGTCCCTCTATCCCTCTCCTCAGACAGGTCTTTGAATACCATTAGCCCTCTGGATAAAAGCTCACAGTGGCATGTCGCTGGAAGGTCAATAAGGCTCAGATCCAATCGCCCAGGGAGTCCTAGCGTAGCCTAGCCTAGCCACCATCAACAGCGTCTCCATTTCTGTACCAGTGCTCCTTTTAGCATCTGTCGATATCAACCAGAGGCCTGGAGAGAAGAAACAAAGTCCCTCTGCCACTCTTCTCCTCCTCCTCCACCTCCTCCACCTCCCGCTCTCTCTCTGACATCCTCCATTTCCCTCTGCCCGCCGCTACGCTAATGCATTCGTGGCATCAGGGAGTTGGATCGCGGAGGATGATCTAACGCTGAACCTGCAGTGACGGCTAACTCCCATTACAGCTCAACGTAAACACAAACCGGGATAGGGGATGGGCAATGGGAATGCATTCATCTTTCAACACAGCTCAAGCACTTAGTTGGAAAAGACAAGTTTGCATTCGAGTGAAAGGGAGGACGAGGAAGAGACATAATGTCTTCTTTTGTATAGTTCCTTCCAAAGGAAAGCGATTACACTTGAAGTTTGAGAGAGCAGTCGGTGCACGACCGGCGGACTGAGCGCTCCTGGAGGAGATGAACCCTGAAGGGGCCGAGCTGTCTGTCGCACGACAAGAACTTGAACTAATATTTATGCTGCTTGTCAGGCCTGTTGGTGGGCGAGGGAGGGGCCACCCAGGGTGGGCCCCTTCCCAGGTTTTTAAGGACTTTGCTCCATGAAATATTCAGGGTGCTCGTCAACCCAACAATCGGGGCGCAACCGCGTCCTCCTGAAGGAAAGTAAATAAATAAATGAACAGCTGCTCCGTCAGATACAAGAGAGGGGGCGCAGAGTGAGGGTGGGGGGTGCTGTTATAAAACATATAGCCCTGGGTTCAGACGCTGTGGACCCCGTCCCAACTGGAGGCTTTACATGGTCGCACAAGGAGCAAGGACAAGGACAGGCACCACCTCCCCGTCACTACTCCATCAACCCCACCACCACTCAACACCCACCACCACCACCACCACCACCACCACCACCACCCACCACCCACCCACCACCACCACCACCCACCACCACCACCACTCAACACCCACCACCTCCCCGTCACTACTCCATCAACCCCACCAGCACCACCACTCAACACCCACCACCTCCCCGTCACTACTCCATCAACCACACCACCACTCAACACCCACCACCTCCCCGTCACTACTCCATCAACCCCACCAGCACCACCACTCAACACCCACCCCCACCACCACCACCACCACCACTCAACACCCACCACCTCCCCGTCACTACTCCATCAACCCCACCAGCACCACCACCACCACTCAACACCACCATCCCCGTCACTACCGACCACCACCCCCACCACTCACCCGCCACTACCACCACCACTCCCCGTCACTACCATCAACGACCAACCACCAAACACCCACCACCACCACCACCACCACCCCACACACCACCATCAACCACCACCACGTCTCCCCATCACTACCATCACTACTCCATCAACCCCACCACGACCACCACTCAACACCCACCACCTCCCCATCACTACTTCCATCAACCCCACCCAGCACACCACTCAACACCCACCACCACCACCACCACCACCACCAGCACCACCACTCAACACCCACCACCACCACCCCATCACTACTCCATCAACCCCACCAGCACCACCACTCAACACCCACCACCTCCCCGTCACTACTCCATCAACCCCACCAGCACCACCACCACTCAACACCCACCACCACCTCCCCGTCACTACTCCATCAACCCCACCACCACCCACCACCTCCACCACCACCACCACCACCACCACCACCACCACCGACCACCAGCCACCACCCATCCACCTCCCCCTCACCCACCACCACCACCACCCAACCACCCACCACCACCACCACCACCACCACCCACCACCACCACCACCACCACCACCACCACCACCACACCACCACCACACCACCACCCACACCCCCCACTCCTCCACCACCCCCACACCACCACACGCACCACCCACACCACCACCATCCACACCACCAGCACCACCACTACCACACCCCACACACCACCACTCACCCACCACCACCTACCACTTCAACACCCACCACCGCGCACGTATCACTTCCACACCCCACCACCTCCACCGTCACACCACTCCACCACCACCACCAGCACCACCAGCACCACCACTCCACAGCACCAGCACCCACCAGCCCCCCGTCACTAACCCATCACACTCACCACCCCACCACTCCACACCCACCCACCTCAACTCCAATCACACCCCACAGCACCACACCACCTCAACACCACCCACCTCGCCCGTTCACTACTCTTCACACCCACCACCAAGCACCACCCTATCCACACCACCACCACCAACCACCTCCAGACCTCCACCACCACCAGCATCACCACACCACCTACCACCTACCACCCCCAGCCCACTCCACCCCATGGTATACTCAGATGTCACCCCTCCCGTTCCCAACCCACCGCTCCAGGTCCAGATGTTTAGACTGAAGGGAGGGAGGGAGGGGAGGGAGGTGAGAGGGAGGGAGGGAGGGATGGAGCGAGCAAGCCACATCATGGGGGGGATAAAGGGGGAGATGCCTCAGCTGTGAGTTTGGAGAAGAAAGAGTCTCCGTAAGACAACAAGTGTAGAGGCGCACACCCCCTTACACACACACACACACACACACACACACACACACACACACACACACACACACACACACACACACACACACACACACACACCTCCCCCCCCCCACCCTGAGCGGCGTGGGGCTCCTGGGTACCTTGC
>OLKM01001746.1:75225-92725 GCA_900291075.1 Melanogrammus aeglefinus | reverse complement strand
CCCCCCCCCCCCCCCCCCCCACACACACACACACACACACACACACACACACACACACACACACACACACACACACACACACACACACACACACACACACACACACACACACACCCTTATCACAATGCCCAGTTTAAAAAAGGGACTGAATGATTCTGGGGAGACTCAACGTGAGGGAGAAGCAAAGTCACTGATAAAGTCTTCTTGAAGGGCAGCCATGATAGGAATCTAGCAGGCTTATAAAGACTGACCTCCATGCGGCTACCGGATGGTATGAGTCCAGGTCAAACCAACTGAAGGGTCACCTTTAATGGCTGCCTTCACAATAACAAGTGTTTCTCTATCTCGGTCCTTGGTTCTTTGAAAAAAAGTAAAATAATTTGAAATAAAAACCAAATACTTGAAGTGAATACGTGAACTTATTGGAAGGGGATGTAGTGACTACAGGGACATC
This sequence comes from Melanogrammus aeglefinus, assembly GCA_900291075.1. NCBI lineage: Eukaryota > Metazoa > Chordata > Actinopteri > Gadiformes > Gadidae > Melanogrammus > Melanogrammus aeglefinus. The sequence continues at coordinate 92,271 of OLKM01001746.1, read as the reverse complement.
TATAGATATAAGAGCCTGCCAAATCAAAAATATAAACAACCATTGTAAACAACGGGCATCCCACGTGCTGGTGGACGCCACATTATTCTGAGCGTGAGGTCAAACGCAGAGGATGAAATTAGAGAGGGGTGTGGTCAATATGTGGTTGGTGTGTGTGTGTGTGTGTGTGTGTGTGTGTGTGTGTGTGTGTGTGTGTGTGTGTGTGTGTGTGTGTGTGTGTGTGTGTGTGTGTGTGTGTGTGTGTGTGTGTGTGTGTGTTTAATTGTAGATGAAACAACTATGCTGTCCATCCACCAGAACAAATCGTAGATAGAAACACTATCGGGACGGAGATCAATAGCCTATGTGATGAGATGGGGGAGACGCTCTATTGGGTAACTGCTTTAGGTCCAAAAAACCCATATAGACTCCACTTGTACGCGAAGCTGCCGATAACCCAAGCTCACCAATCGATATGCATATTAATCGCCTGAAAAGGGAGAAAAAAAACCTCTACCTGAACACGCGGCTTTAATGTGAAAATGTGTTGTTTGTTTTACACTGAAGGCGTTTTTGAGCAATCAATAGGCCTACATGAAGCAAATGTGTATTAAATACCTGTTGTCAAAATACAGCAACGCTTAACCTTTGTTTTGGATGGGGAGATATGAGGAGCAACCTACATTTTGGGAGGCGATACGGAATCGATGCTCAACTATTTTTTGCCGACAGTTTACAAAAAATGCCTCGGAGCATCCAGCGCCAAACTCCAGACACGCACAGTGCACCACTCGGAGGAGTTCAGTTCAACTTGCTTTGAAATTGTTTGCCTCAAACGTGGTGGAAGAGTTGCTAGGCCTTTGTCACCAAACCGATCGCACATTCAAGATAGGGGAGCGCACAAAGTTGCGCGTTGTGTGCGCATGCGCAGCCAGAAGGTCTCGTTGCGCGTTCGTTAACATTCTAACGGGTCGAGTGGCGCCTAAATGGAACTGGTATGGAATAACTCATGAACAATGTTCCTAAACAAAAACTTCTTCGACGAATGAACCACCAACAGCGATCATCGATCATCAAGTGAAATAGAGAATGAACATCAAGCTTCTAGGCCTTCGGTCTGACAGGTGGTTTGAAGGAACTTTCTTAACTTACAAACAACTTCGACCAAACTCCAAACACGGAATCTAATGGATCTCAGTGTTAAAAAAAAATGTGGCCACGGACAAATGCTTTTGTTTGTGGAACAAGGATCATTAGCGGAGACTTTATTTACTCACTCGGCTCTGGATGCTGTCCGCGGGTCGAAGGCGTTTACGTTAAATCTTCTCCCTGCCAATAAACCAATTAAAATACAATCCCATTGAAGCACAATGTTCCCGGTCAAAGTCGCGGAGGAGAGGGTCCTGGAAAGGGGTCCTGGGACGGGGGGCTGTCGGTGCCGCGCATACTACGGTCATTCCCAAAGCGTGCGACCCACCCTGCGCGTTAAAAATAAAGCGCGGAGTACATGATCTGTGCGCGCCGCGGACGGACATTCCTCACATGAGCGGGTGACTCGAAATGGCACAGAGTTCTAGGTGCCCCCCTCCTCCCCCCCGTACACACCCTCCCCAGGCTGCAGCTCTAATCACACACGCACCACAACCCCGCCACCCCCCCCCCCCCCCCACTCCCCTCACAAATGCCACGACGTCGATACAACGACTTCTTCCCCATTCACATAAACTCGTTCAAACGGCCAAGAACCACCTGACTTAGAGGCTCCTAGGCTCGCTTTAAATTTGAGTTGAATCGATTTTGTCTCACTGTTGGTTTCCTTAGATTAACAAGTTATTTAAGTGTTGGAAGGCTACTGTTTTGCTTTAAGTAGCCTAAAAAGCAACAACTCACTTTCAAACATGTCAATTGTATTTATAAAAATAGCACATGCTAAAATTGCATACCAATAACAATATGGAGGGTTGACAGTAAAAAAAAACAGATAGAAAAATGGATTAGGATCAACAAAATCACAATCATAAATAACAAGGTTTTTTGACAAGGATATAAGCATATAAAAAATAAAGACAAATAATAAAATTAGACTTTAATATAAAAAGTGGGTTCCTTCATTCTGTCCCGTGGGGATCCGAACTTAAAAAAATATTCTTTCTTCATGGATTCCCAGAGAAACGCGTCTCATGGCCGCCCCAAACAAGGGCCTTGACGTCAGCCAGACTGTGTGTTGTTGATTTAGTGTCTGGGTCCGCTCAGCCTGGCCGAGTGGATACTGTTAGCTCAGGCCGTTGAAACTATGCAGACGTGGTTCGGATCCGCCAGCTAGCCGTTGAGCTAGCAGCTAGCTAGCCGTCAGGCTAGGTCTGACTGCATCTGCACAGTTTCAGTGTTGACTAACGTCCCGATAGCTTTTTCCTTCAGAAAGGCATCTATTTTTTGGTGACATCAATGAAATGAGTAAAACTATGATAACTCAACACAACAAAACAATACACAATAATAAAAAAATCAATAAATATAAACTTCCAAAAATCCAAATAAAATATCCTTTTAACTCCTCCGACAATGATTTGGGGGTAAGCTACTACTGTGATATAAAAATATTTTTCTTGTTTCTTTGAAAAAGGCAATATCCTCGGTGCATAGGGTGGCACTAGATCCTGACGCCTGTGTTATACTCCCTCCTCAAACTACAGATAACCATGTTTAGCTGAAACATGTTTATATTGAAGCTACTCATTAAGAGCATCAGTCTTCACATCGATAGTTCTTCATTCTGTTCTGCATTTCTTTTGCGAGACACAAGACAGAACAGAGAATTTGCTAGCAAACGCTAGCCGTTGAGCTACACAATCCCACCTGCTTCTCTCCAGGCTTCGTTGGTGATAGGTGAGGCATTTATACGTTCAACATGCCGTCTAGACGGGCTTTCACTACAGTAGTCTAAAAGTTAGCGCAACATTAGCTACGCGGAGTGGCTAAACCCGCTGGAAACCTTTCCCTAAGTCGTCATACAGTGGGTCTAAAACCACGACAGTCTTTGGCGTGATTGTGTCATTGATTGTAACAAGCGGTCAATATAATACATTGTCGCAAGCGCAACAAAAAAAACATCTTGATTGAAGATTGCGTCGAAAGAATACCATTGGACAAAAGAAAGCTGCTTGGGTATCAGTATAAAACAATAGATCAGTGCTCGGGATAAAAGTAATGCTCAATAATACTAATCATGAAAATAAAGTCAAGGCAATAAAGTCTTGGTGCAAATTGGAAAGATAAACCAAGGACGGGTCTGGGGTCAAATGTCACTGCAACTCGACCTCTCATTGGACGGCGGGTTAGCCCGGAGTAGGGCTCACTGCAACTCAACCTCTCATTGGTCAGCGGGTTGGCCCGGAGGAGGGCTCACTGCCACTCGTGCTCTCATTGGTCCATTGGGTCGGCCCGGAGGAGGGCTCACTGCCTTTCACTCTCTCATTGGTCCGTTGGGTCGGCCTCGAGGAGGGCTCACTGCCACTCGTGCTCTCATTGGTCCGTTGGGTCGGCCCAGAGGAGGGCTCACTGCCACTCGTGCTCTCATTGGTCCGTTGGGTCGGCCCGGAGGAGGGAGCCCAGCTCAGCGATGACGGCCGCGTGTCTGCGGGCCACGGAGCCTAGCAGTCTGGGAGGGAGGGACGGAGACCCCAGGTCCACCTGGAGGAGAGGGGAGAGGGGGGGAGGAGAGGGGAGGGGGGGAGGAGAGGGGAGAGGAGGTTCAGAGGTTCTATCATACACCGTCTCTCCTCTCTCTCGGGGAGAGGAGAGAGAGGGAGGAGGGGAGGAGGAGAAGGGAGAGGAGAGAGGGAGGGAGGAGGGGAGGAGGAGAGGAGGAGAAGGGAGCGATGAGAGGCGAGAGGAAAGGAGAGCAGAGAAAGGGGGGAGGCAAAGGGGAGATGAGAGGAGGAGGAACAAATGAGGAGAGGGAGAGAGGAGAGGACGGGAGAGAGCATGGGGAGAATATTGCGAATAGAGGAGAAGAAGGAGCCAGGGAGAGAGAGAACGGCTGGAAGCAGCCTTTCGGCCCCCACCCTCTTGTTCACTCTGGAGAGGCTGATACACACGCTGCGCTCACGCCGCCGCGTGGGGATTGGGAAGGATAGCCAGGCGCTGGGATCATCTCGCCGCGCACGCGTCCGTGCGAGGGCCTGGGCGGGGTGGGGGACTGCTTTCAAACACCGACTGCGACGGCCACAGCACGGGTTGACACCCCTGCACCACACGCCATGGGTGACCTTATGCCTTGTTCAAACTTGGGTTTAATTGTGTATTGTGTGCTTTCTGCAGCTGTTCTTCCCCTTCTCCCTGGTCTGCACTCTTCAGCTCTTTGCCTGTTTTTCTCTCTCCCCTGCTCTCCCTTCCCTCTCCGCCTCTTCTCTTCTCTTCTCCTCTTCTCCGTCCCCATGTCTTCCTCTCTCTCCTATCTCCTCCTCTCCTTCATCTCCTATTGCCACAAAGGTCAGCTCTATAAACCATTCTAACCAGTCACAAAACAAAACAATGTTGTCTGTTGATGTGTGTGGTCAGCGAACCGCCACAACTTGTGTTTGCGGTGTGTGTGTGGTTTTTTGTTTTGGTGGTTGTGTCGTTGATGTAAGCGTGTGCGTTGTGTGTGTGATTGCGTTTGTGTGTTGTTGTGGGAGTGAGGGGTGGTGCTAGTGTGTGGTGGTGGTACCTGTTTGGACGTTGACGCTGATGGCAGCGAAGGTCTTTGGGCTGGCTGAAGGTGGCGACTGAACGATTGTGAGCAGTATAAACGTATAGGAGAGGCGAGAGAGAGAGAGGGAGAGAGAGAGAGGGGTGGAGAGAAGCGAGAGAAGTTGAGAAGGGGAAGAGAGAGAGAAGAGAGAGTGAGAGAGAAATTAAATCACTTATCACGCAGCAGGTAGGTTTAGTCTTCGACATTAAAAAAAAAAATCAAGATGTGAAACTCAGATGAATGATTAATGTTCTTGATTAACTAATGACATCGTTCAACCACAAAAACTGTTTAAAATAACCGTCTGCAATGTAGTTTACTTTTGTTACTGATTGATCTTTTCTGTCAGCTGGCGAAAATCCCTACAAAAACACCAACTGGATCACTTCTCATTGGCCGTGTGATTCGTTGGTGTTTCCGTTGTGCTCACCTAGCTGTGTGCTGCATCTATGGCCGCGTCCAGGCGCGAGCGCACCGGGGTTATAGAGGTAGGCTTGGGGGGCGGTGCCGGGAAGGTCCAGAGGTCGGCACTTGCGGGCGCGTCCGCAGCTCTCCCGCCCGGACAGGTGGACCGCCCCCCCCCCCATGGGCTGCGGGGGGCCAGTAGTAGGCCTGGAGACCCCTCGTCTTATCTGGTGCTACGCGAGCGAAACACATTTTGAGGTTCAGGCGTTTCGGTTTTGTCGGGTAACATGAAACAGTAGATCTGTAGACCACGCAAAAGGTCGAATGGAAAGAAAAACTATACGAAGATGAATTATTAAAATGTAATTTGTAACGATTTACAAATATAACATTAAGGAGAAGATCCTGAAATGACAATTTTGAATTGGGAATTGGTGATTTAAAAATCCATTTTCAATCGAATCAGGAGCCAAAGAATACAAATTGAATCGAATTGTGAGACGATGAACGATTCAACCCAAATAGTATAACCAAAGTGTGAGCACAATAATTATGAATGAAACTCCTCATAGTTTCTGGGTGTCAAGGCATCATAGGTGAGTATCGTGTGGTGTCCTTTGGACACGCCCACCTCCAGCCAGCCGACGCCTTCCCCACGAGCAGATTGGCTGTGTCCGTTGCAGCAGCCAATCGGATCTGCAGAGAGGGTTGAGCTTCCTGGTTATCATTATACACAGCCCAATCCACAGCGTTATATACTGCCAATTATAGTTATTGCTTATATATAGGCATGTTTGAAATAATTTGTGATTGAAATGAAGACTTTAAGGCGTGAGAGTGTAATCTCAACAACCTATTGGTCATTTCTTTGCTGTTGTTGTTTGTTTATTGTAATCTTTGAGATCTAGATCAGACTGAATAGGTTTCTTATTGTAATCCGTTTGGTTCAAGGCTTCTATGGATCTGATGTCGCCAGGTGGACGACGGTCATGGAGGAAATGCCAGGGGCCGGCACTCGGGAGGGCGGGTCAGCGCCGGAACCGTTTGATAGGCGTTGCGGGATGGCAGGGGCGGGACCGGAAGGGCTGGGATCTCTGCGGGGATTGGCGGGCGGCGGTGTGGGGAGATGGAGACTGGTGTGGGTGGAACCGGAGATCCGGAGATTCTGGTCCTGAGACAGCAGGTGGGGTCGCCGAGGCAGTGGGGTCCATCCAGGACCCCGACCCGCGCAGGAGATCGGGGCTTTCCGAATCCCTTTTCCTGAGCGTCCCGATTCATGTAGTGTGTATACAACGGTTTCAAAGCTGGAGCCGTTGACAGTTTAATTCACAGTTGAACAGACTTGTGTGTGAACACAAACACAGCCTGGGGACATGTTAACGAAGATTACAACAAACGTCGACGTTGACTCTCATTAGAGCGGCTCTTTAAGCGAGGCCTGCTCTTTAATGAGTCCACTGATGTCTCTCTGGGTAAAAGCACGGCTAAATGGTGAGCTAGCCCAGGGCAGAACCTCACACGGAGAACCATGTCAATGGTTCGAGTTGTATTAGAGAGGCTGATATTAAATCAGGCTTTATTATTCACAAGTATGCCAAAAAATACCACAATTAGAATATAATTTTGGGGATTGTTGTATTTCTACATCCACACGTGATAAATCATCTGTGCTTTCCTCTGAGTAGGAGGCCAGCTCGTTGACTCCGTGAGCCTGAGGGTCCACAGAGGAGTATGACCCCGACTATTTGACCCCTCGTCACGGACCTGGTCTGTAAAGCACAACCACATGCACAACAGTCGGATCAAGTTCAAACCCATCCTCAGGGATGACGCCCAAACCATTATAACATACAGAAGGCTGAACATTAACGTGGATGTATTCACAGCCCTGGGGGTGCAGTCTGACCTGTGTGTGGGGGTGCAGTCTGACCTGTTGGGGGGGGTGCAGTCTGGTAGGGTCCTGCAGCAGGGTGGTGTGTCCGCTGACGTAGCCTGAGGTGTGCCCAGAGGACAGGCTGAGGCTAGAGCCGGTGCACAGGGTACTGCTGCTGGTCCCGGGACACACGGGCCGATCCTGCAGACGACACCACATGGATCCATACCAGTAGTCACAGTATTACTGCACCAGGGATCACAATACAGTAGTACAAGAGGTATTCTGCAACATGGATCACCATACAGTAGTACACAGGTATTCACTGCCAATGGAATCACAATAACGAGTAGTACCCAGTATTACTGCACAGGGAACTCACAATACAGTAGTACACAGGTATTACTGCAACAGGGACTCAACAATACAAGTAGTACACAGGTATTCTGCAACATGGATCACAATAACAGTAGTACATCAGGTATTACTGCCACATGGACTCACAATACAGTAGTACACACAGGTATTACTGCAACCATGGAATCACAATCAGTTAGTAACACAGGTATTCACTGCAACCGGACTCACAATACAGTAGTAACCACAGTTTTACTTGCAACAGGGACTCACAATACAGTAGTCACAGGTTTTGCAACAGGGACTCACCATACATTAGGACACAGGTATTACTGCCAACAGAGGGATCACATACAGTGTACACAGGTATTACTGCAACAGGGACCCACAATACAGTAGTACACAGGTATTACTACAACATGGACCCACAATACAGTAGTACACAGGTATTACTGCAACATGGACTCACAATACAGTAGTACACAGGTATTACTGCAACAGGGACTCACAATACAGTAGTACACAGGTATTACTGCAACAGGGACTCACAATACAGTAGTACACAGGTATTACTGCAACATGGACCCACAATACAGTAGTACACAGGTATTACAGTGCACTCACACAAACACACAGTGGATCTCGAAACCAAACACATTTGCCGTCTTAGAATACCATTCTTTACTTAGAATAGCATTCTTAGCCCCAGCGGGAATCAAACCCCTAACCGTGTTAATAGCGCTACCAGTTGAGCCACACTGGACCGTTACTGTATATTGTTGTAATATTCAGTGTCTATAAAATGAGTGTGTCTAAGGTCTTTCAATTCACGTTCTGAAATATGAATGAACCGATCCAATAAAGAGGGAATAAACAGTTATATTGTTTTTTACTTTTCAGCACAAAAATACTAAAGCAATGTTGAGCTGAATGAAAGAACATTACGTTCTTGGTGAAAGTCCATTTTACTTCGGGAAAATCTGCTTCCCTATAATTTGGGGGAATCAGTGCTCTGTTATGACACGCAATTCAGGGGACGGAAGCCGGCCCGCGCGCCCCAATTAGGACGTCTGCTAATGAGCACACTGCACCACCGAGCAATATCAACACCGACTAACGAGACACCCGCGCCCCGCCAGCGCCCCGCGCGCAGCCTCACGCTCGGTGGCGGCGGCGGCGCCCTGGATGCTGGAGCCGTCTCCTCTCCGGCGTCGTGCGCTGGCCGAAGCCGAACCCTGGCCGGGGAGATCTCGCCCGCGCGCCTCCTCCGGGCGCCGGCCGTAGTGCGCGGAGGAGGTGGTGGATCTCCGTGGAGTAGCGGCCCTCACCTGGCGGAGGCACCGGGGCTCTGAGGGGGGGGGCAGAGGAGGACGGGAGGTGAGACAGGACGAGGCAGCAGCTATAGTTTTAATGTATGTTAATGACCTATAGAAAGTTGATATGCTTAACTTTTTTGATTCACAATACTTAACACTTACTTTCTTTAATTTGATCATCAATATATATTAATATCATATATTAATCCATTAATATAGAATAATATAGAATATTCATCTCACTGTAAGCTACCCAAATCAAATCCAATTCCCAAGTAATACCTTTGATTTAAAATGTAAAATTATATTCTAAACTGTGTTTGTCTTGAGAACAGACTCGTGAAAACCGACCAATAAGCGTGCTGTGTGCCATATGGTCTTACCTGGTGCTGTCTAACACCTCCTGGCAGGCCCCGCCCCCCTGGGAGCAGTCCCCGCCCCCCTGGGAGCAGTCCCCGCCCCCCTGGGAGCAGGCCCCGCCCCCCTGGGGGCCATCCCTGCTGGGACTCAAGCTGTGGGCCCTCCGGTAGCTCTGGAGCCGGGCCTCTCTCTCCTGCCTCAGCCCGTCCACGCTGTGTCGCTGTCTGGGGGGAAACAGGGAAGGGAGAACATACACATCGACGTAGATGAGACTTGAGAAGACTTGATAGGATTGTTTAGGATGATTTGTCCGCTAGAAATACATGTTGACTTGACATGGATTCCATCAAAAGATCAGTGGCAATTTTCAGAAATATTCAAATTAATCCGCCTTGAATGGCATCTTATTTTTCTGATGCAACACCTGAACAGTATAATAAAGGTGATCTTTGTTCAAATACTATAATTCACATACATTAAATGGATGCCCATAAGCCATTGAGGATACGTTTGATATTTTCATCATCATGTTTGATACAAGTTTCCAAGTGAAGCTGTATAGACGCCGCCTCACCTGTCGTAGCGCTGCTGTCCGGTGGGCGTGGCCCCCGCTGGCTCCGCCTCCTCCCAGGCCGCGGGCGACAGCAGCCTCAGTAGGGCGTCGGTCTCACCGAGGCCGTAGTGCAGCCTGGCCTCCGCCAGCTCCACCGTCAGCTGGGGGGGGCCGGCCTCCGCCCGCACCGAGGCCATGACGCGCTGCCTCTCCCGCCGCAGCCTCTCCACCTCCCTCGCCGTCCCCCCCTTCGACCCCGCCTCCGCTGGCTCCTCCCACTCCTGCCGGCGGCCGGCGGCCACGCCCCCCCGCCGCTGGGCGTCCGTCGGTGGAGTGGTTCGTCTGTCCAGGTGACAGGCGGACGTGGGGCCGTCGCTGACGCCCGACCAGTGGCTGAACTTGTTGTGCATGGGCAGGTCCTCTGGGAGCCGACCCCCAGGGTGGGGGGGGCCGGGGGGGGGTGCAGGAGGAGGAGGCGGGGACACGCTGGCGACGGGTCTCGCGTTGAGGAGGATGTCGGTGTTGGACTCGCTGGGCGCCGTGGAAACGGCGTCGTCCTCCGGGGCCGGGGCCTCGCTGGACGAGGAGGAGGCGGCGTGCCCGTGGCGACCGCGGTCGACGGAGTCGTCCCAGATACTCCTGTCGTCGCGGAGATCAGTTTCCTCCTGACCACATGCGTCGCCGAGACGACCTCCAGGAGAGGGAAGGCACCGTCTCGTGATGCCGCCGCAGGAAATAGAAGTTCGATGCGGGGGGCTTTTCGAAGAGCCACCATTGGAGCTGATGGGGTCGTTGTTGTTCTCTTCCTCTGTGGTGTTTTTCCTTTTAACGTTTCTATCAACGTGGGACTGAAGGCCTGTTGAAGTGATCCCCGCTCCCTTCGAGTTCGTTCCACTCACGCTTTCCACTGATGTTGATTGGACTGATTTATTTGAGGAAACATCGCCGAATAATCGGTCCATTGCATCTCGTTCCCTAACGAACATGCTTCCATTCTGTTTTCCGGGGGAGGGTGTAGAGTGTTTCCCGTTTGACTCTGTACTCTTGCTGGAGCCCAGGGTGACAATGGGAGACGAGGCCCTGTCCGTGTACCTTGTCTGTTCCGCGCAGCACGAAGACCGCCCGGGATTCACAGACGGAATGGGGTTTGATAACCTGTGGCCGGTTAGGGAGAATCCACCATTTTTGGAAACTGCCGTGCTTTGCTTCGAGTTGCTCAAACGAGCGGACGTTGTGTGACAACTTTTGGTTTTGGTCGGTTTCTCCACAGTGGTCAAGCTGTGTGAGGCGTGACTCAGAAGATGATTCTCCACACTTTCTTTTGCAGCCAACGTGTTTATCTTCAGGTCAGATCCACTCCATTTCCTGTCCTCTGATCTGGCTTTTTCCATGACCACACCAGGACATCTCTCCTCATGGGAAACACTGAGTACTTCAGAACCGATCACTGTGACTATCACGTTGACCTCATGGGGTCTGGCCCTCTCTGTAGGTGAAGACCATCGCTGGGGGATGTCTTTAACGAAAGCTTCAGTCTGGATCCCGATATCAAAGGACGTAATGGGTCCGGGAGGGGTCTTTAAGCTGACCCCGTGGCACAGTGAAATCCGAAACGTTGACCTTTCTCCTTGGGCTGGGTTCCCCTGTCCTCATTCCTTGGACATCTCCCAGCAGGTCCGAGGTGCTGTGGATCAGCTGGGAGAGATGGGCAGACATGTTCTCCATGCTGGCCCAGGTGGGAGTATCTCTAATGTCCTCTTTGGTTCTAGTGGTCGGAACGTGGGTTCTACTCCTCTGGTGCCGCTGGTTCCTGCCGAGGTCATGACCCAGGGCGGTCGCAGACCGGGACCCTCGAGAGCCCCCGAGGGCCTGCATCACACAACCCTCGGTCTGGGTGCCATGGTCCTCAAACCTCCTGCGTCTTTGAGCTTGGCTCACGTCGACGCCAGACTCCCGCTCTGAAGAGAGAACAGCATGATGTCGTCCACGCGCCCGGAGCTGTTGGCGCTCGGACAGGAAGAGCCGCTGTTCAACGAGAGGCCGGCGAGGCCGTGGTCGAGACCAGACGACTGCTGACGCGACGCGTCTGAGACGTGGTGAGGTGTGGTCCTTCCTCGCTCTCTGTAGTCCTCGCCGCTGCTGAGCGTGCTGGAGAGCCCCTTTTGGTTGGCGAAGGTGCTCAGGTGGGAGTGGAAGGGAGAGTTCTGCCTGTTTAAGCCGTTGTCGACGCTACAACATCTCGTCATGCGCTTCTCAGCGCTGTTCAACAGTGGAGATTTGGAGGACAGGTCGACTGCGCTGCCAAACACCGGGGTCTTGTGACACTGATGGGGCGAGGGGCCTTCCTGCCACTGGCGAACAAAGGGGTTGATGTCACTGGAGGCAAAATGCATCTGAGACCCCTGCGGTGCTCCGGGGCGATGGGATCGGCTCACTTTGAGATGGGGCATGGTTCTCTCCTTATCTGGGGTTCTCGTTTGTTGAAGTGTTGAAAGATGGCCGTTGGGGTCCACGCTCCCTGGCTGGTCCCTGGTATATACCTGGATCCTGAGTAGAAAGGGTCTCCACTAGGGAAATACCGTTTGACCTTGTTCTAGAAATAGCTCTATGGTCGCCTCCTGTTTGAGCGATCCTTGACTGACTAGACTTTAACTGCGTGGATTCGGGCCGACTGCGATGCACCCTGGGGGGGGGCTCATCTTCCTCGTCTGATGAGGATCGGACTGCGGAATCCGAAGAGGAAGAGGAGTCTGGGTGAACCAGGGCATTGGACCTTCTGAATCTCTTAAGCTTCCCCTTCCTGTACTTGGTGGCGTGGTTCCTCTGCTTGGTGTGACCATGTATGGACACGTCGTTCTTTGAAACATCTCCTCCATCAACACACGCGTTCCCCGCTGGATTCCGTGGCAGAGAAGCGATGGCGTGACGATCGTTGTTTCTGATAGTCGATGGAACCTGGGATTCTGTAATATTTATATTTCTCCCCATTATGTCTGTTGTGTTGTTTTGCAGGCAGTTGTCAATTAGGGAGGGCTCGTTCAACCACTTTGCCATTTCATGATTGTTGTTGTGATAATTCATATTCACCACGCACGTCTGAGCAGAGCTGTTTGAAAGGCTCTTATCTACTGTTGGTAACGTGCCAGTTTCCAGGCATTGTCTCCATTTTCAGTTCCCTGCACTCATTAGCCCAATATCCAGGGATGTCTCCAGGTGACTTCACTGAGACAGGTTTGTCTACTGAGCCACTGCTGCCTTGCCGGTGTGGCCCAGACAGGTGCACTCCACCATCATAGAGCGACGTCATGGCAACAGAAACACGGCGGCCATCTTTGGAAGAATGACCTGTCTCTAACTCTGAGTTTGGTTTGCATGAATCAACGTCTTCATCCTTAAGAGCTGAGGCTGAGTGTACACCGAGAAACAGTATCGGAGTATAACCGGTGTTTCTGTCTGTGGGAATGTCAGGGAAGACGTTCTGAGTCGGTGGGGCGACGGGTTTCAAGACCGGGGTAGCCTGTCGTCTGTCGGATTGTTTGGAGCCAATATTGAGACGGGCAGGAGTAGGATGACATGTTTCTGCCCGTGGTACCCTGTTGCCGTCACTCAGAGCGAACGGCTGATACGTCTCCAGAGACGCTCCGGGCCCACGTCTGGAGGGAATCCTATCCTGGAACGGGAGGAGGACTGGGAGCACGCAGCTGGAAGGATCTGTCTCTGCCTCATCAGAGAGAGAACCATCATCATTCAGTGGGATGTCTGACTTTGTCTCCGTCGCTGCCGTCTCTTCGGCAGGCGGATGTATCTGGTCCTCGTTCCCCGTAGCCTGTTCTCCGTTTTGCCTGTCCGACCTTGTGTCCCGCTGAACCCCACCCTGTGGTACGGAGCGGCGTTCGGTAGAGGCGACCGCCGCTTTCATCTGCGATCCTTTCCTTCATCTCTCGTCGGAGTTCCTCTCCCTCCCGTCGACTCAGCAGCGCGGCGGGGGGGCTGAGCCGTGGCCCGGCTCCACTCTGAGACCGGGGTCTCCGTTGAGCGGTGCGGAGGCAGGGCGAAGGGGGTCTCCTCTGAGTGGGGGGTCTCCTCTGAGCCGTGCGGCGGCAGGGCGGTCAGGCTGTGCCTGCGGCTCGGCCCGGCGTTGTCCCGGCCCATCAGAGAGGTCGATGTGAGGTGTCCTCTCACCACCTCGGCGATGCGGAGATCGATGGCGCTGCAGATGGCGTCCCAGTGCCGCACCGGCTTCCTCCCATCCGGTTTACCTCTCCGGTCGACGATACCGACCGACGTTCCGAATCGCTTTTCCAAACCGGTCGTCTTATCTTTCTTTCTGTCTGTTTTGATTACTTCCGAATCTCCAACAGAAATACTCCATAAGGAGAGAGTATCGTTGCTTTTAGGACCTTGGTCCGGCAACGCCTGGTTCCGGTCAGCCTTGTTCCGGTCAGCCTTGTTCCGGTCAGCCTTGTTTCGTGTCTGCCTGCTTGTTGGTTGAGACTCTATCTGGGCTTTCACGTTAGCACGGTCCGAATCGCGGCTGGGAATGTCCTCATCAATGCCGAGGGCTTTCTCTTCTGTGTCACTGTTGTCGCTGAAGCCATCGGAACGACCGACTTCCCCTCTGCCGATTTGCGTGTGACAGAACGATTCTGGGGCCCCTTCGTCGCTCCTCTTTGGGATCTTCAAGCCCCCGGCCACCGTCTCTTTGAGCTCCTTGTTCCTCTTTCTGGAGCTTTTACTAAGAGATCGAACAGGCTCAAGTTCAGAGCAGGGGGGTTCGGACGCGAGCTGTGATTGGTCCCCTGGGATGGAGACCTCTTTGGTATCAGGGTTCTCGTATGGCTTCACCTTGTTTAACTTCTCAGTTTCGTGGGGATTGACCAGTACATTACCGTTCTTAGAGGGGTCATGGACTACAGGATGTGTTTGTTCATAGGACTCTGATGGATGACCGAATGGGCAGACAACAGTCTCAGAGGAGTTGGTCACACCGGTAATCTCCATCAGGGTCACACCCTTTAAAGCATGATCTAATTTGATTGGCTGCTGGCTTGTCAGATTACTATGACAAATCTCATTACTAGCAAGTGAAAGACATTCACTTCTCTCTGCAGTGGGTAATACATCTTGGCATGCATAGGTTTGAACATCTACTGTTATCTTCTGCACACTTTCCAATAGCTTATTGTGTTTTGTGAGTCTTCTGCCATCATTATCAAGCGCAATGTCACCTATTAACTTTAAAACATTACCCGGGTATGAAGGTGTTTCAGTGTCTGGAAAATACATGCCTGACAATTTGGCAGGAGCGTTGAGGTTCTGATCCTCCACGGTGACATGGACTCCTTCAGAGCTGCAGGACGCTGTGGAGGTACAGCTCCTAAACTTGCTCTGAGCATCTGAAAGTTCAAGGCTGATCAGACTTGGGCTGCTGCTAGCATTGCTGTTGACGTCCCCTGCTTGGTACAGCGCACATTCATCCGGCAGGCTGCAGGACATTCCCCGGAGACCCTGGGACTGTCGGCTGCCTCGGTGGAAGACCAGGCGTCGGTTAGGGGCAGCTGAAGATCCGGTTCCCTCAGACTGCAGCTGCTCAGAGAGCGAGGGCTGCCAGTGAGGGCGGTCCGCCTGTCAACCGGCTCTTCCTTTGGCTTTCGAACAGCGGCCTCCATCGCGGATCCGGTTTCCACTCTCGCTTTCGTGTCAAGGCAGCCATTTTGTCTCCAACAGGCCTCTGCTGGTCTTCCCTGAGTGCTTTCATCGTCGGCATGTCCCGGAACAGTGCTGATGTTAGATATCTTGATGTGCCTAAGGAAAAGACGGGAGCACTCCGTCAGCTGTGTGTGCATAGACACCCCTGTCCTGGTCACCCTAGCGTGTAGGGTGCTGCCCTCTGGTGCCAAAGAGTCTCTGGACATTTGGCTGTCCACGCTGTCGCTCTCGCTCCCCAGAGCTTCCTCGTGTCTCAGTTGTTCCACCAGGGCGGTGGCGTACGCTGAGGACAGGGAGTCCATGGAGAGGAGGCTGTCGCAGTCCGACGACCCTCCGTCACGCCCCCCCCCTACGTCCTCCACCCATCCGGCCAGGCCCAGCCTCTCCACCCAGGAGCTGGTCTTGTTCATCAGGGCCTCCATGCTACGCCAGCGGCGGTGTTTCACATCCTCTGGGAACGTCTTTCGGTCCAGCTCCTCGCAGGAGACGGTGGTTTTAAGAGCGTGCTGGTTTTTGTTTCATCATGCCGGCGTCTGTCAGGCTCCGCTCTCTGCTGATCTTCCTCTGGTGAATTCTGTTTGTTCTGCCGACCGGTTTGGGGTTCCTTCGTCCATTCCCCACTGGCGGCGGCTTTCTGAACACTTTGGACAGTGCTGTCTTCAAACCCGGTCCTACAGATCGAGAGAAAACCTTCCGGATTGTTCCGAGCCCTTTATTGCCTCCTTGAGTCCTGACGTCGGCACACGCAATCTTCTGGACTTTGGGGTTTTCGACAGATGGATCTTTTTCCTTCTCATTGCTTCGTGGCTGTAAGGCAGTCCTTTGAGGTGACTTCAGACTCCCTCGGGGGTTCTGATTGGTCTTGAAGGTCAGGCTCCGGTTTGTGAGGAGCGGTTTCCTCTCTGGACGTTCCTGGCAGCTGCGGGCCGGGGGGGACTCCCTGAAACTTTGTTTGAGGTTTTCAGAGGAACTGTCTCTGCTCCTCGCTGCCTGACTCTGTCCCGATGACGCCCCGGCGGAACAGCTCCTGGTCCTCTCTCGAGGCAGACACTCGTCCGAAAGCCACTCCCTGCCAAAGCAATCCCCGCTCCTGGAGGGATCCATCATCAGCTCTGTGGATCTGTTCCTCTTCAGGTAGCGGCTGCAGGAGGGGGAATGAAACACAAATGAAAGTTCAATCACATCTAAACACGGTCACATCGAGGTGCCAACCCCAATCGGCCACAACTCCAGCCACGCCCTGCTCACCTGAAGACGGGGGGTTGCTGGGGGTAGAGACGCGACAGGATGTCCCCGGAGAAGGAGTGGCGGCGAGGGTTGCTTGACGGCTGTCCCCCAGACCCCCTGGGGGAGCCCGGCTCCGGGGGGTCTCCGGGGCTCCCCAGGCCGGGTGGCAGGGTCTGCTCCAGCCTCTGCAGCTCCCTCTTGGCCTCCAGCAGGTGGCGCTTCCGGGCGATCCTCTCCAGCTGTAGGTGCAGCCTCTTGCGGCGGACGCGGCCCTCGGCGCGGTGCAGGGCGTGGTTCCTCAGCAGCTCCTCCTGCACCACCCTCTTGATCGCCCTGAGCAGCCGGGGCGGGGGGGGGTACGCGGTGCCGTCGTCGGACCCCCGGGGGGCGCTGGAGAGTCGCTCCAGGAGGGGAGCTGGCAGGAGGTCCGCCTGCACCCCGGACTCCTGGGTCACCCTGGGGGAGGGGGCAGCAGACTGCAGGCGCTGCTTCTCCTGGAGGATCCACCGTTGGACTGTGGGCGGGGAGCGGAGAG
>OLKM01001746.1:38512-50512 GCA_900291075.1 Melanogrammus aeglefinus | reverse complement strand
ATGCATGTCTTTCATTTCTGTCGTTACTAGTCTGTAAGATGTGCTCTTCACTGTAGATAGAGTGACCACTGGGCGGGGGGGTGCGGCGTGTTGATGTGTACCTCATTTGTTTCGAGGTTTGTGTGTATTCCCCACATGTGTTTCTTATGAACATATGCCGACTTTTCCTTCTGTGTATGGTTTATTAGTATTATTTCCTGTGTCCTGTGGTCCGGTGTCCCTCTGTACAGTCAGGGGGGGAGAGGGGAGTATAAAACCGTTCTGATCCCGGTGGTTAAAAGTCGCTGCTTGTGAGGCCCGAGGTTCAGGAGAGAGACCCACGACCGACTCATGTGGGCGCCACCGACGGAGCAGGAAGTGGATCCGTTTAAACGCTCCCGGAAACCGCCGCACGCGCGTTAAACCTTTATGTCAGGGAGGGGACCAGGTTTGTAAAGGGAAGACTTCAAAAGGGACACGTATGGACTTGTGGGGTGAAACTGAAACACATACACCAACACCACACACAGACAGCCACAGCACACACACACCCAAACACACACAAACAACCACCACGGGAACACACAAATAACACGCACACAGGAGGAAAAACCGTCAAAGAACACACGCGCACACACAAAATACTAATAATATGTACACAGAAGTGAAAATCGACATGTACTGCATTCATACAAGAAACACACACACACTCTCTCACAGGGTGGGGTAGAGAATACAATTACATTGTATTGTAATGTAGAAATACAATGTTATTCATGTTACATTGTCATTGTACACAGTCTGACAAATTTACACCTTCATCCAAAGTGGGACAGAAGCAGAAATGCACCAACTGTCTGTGGGCGGGGGGGGGGAGGGGGAGGGTGAACTATAGAGCAGCATATGGATGGTAAGGTAAGGGTTAAAATCCAGTGTCTCTTTGTTGGGTTTCCCCTGTGGGTTCAGAACCCTCTCTGCCCCATGGGTCTGGACAGGAAGTAGATGGCAAGTCTCTCTCACACGCATAGTTACACTTTATTCTCTCTCTCTCTCTCTCTCTCTCTCTCTCTCTCTCTCTCTCTCTCTCTCTCTCTCTCTCTCTCTCTCTCTCTCTCTCTCTCTCTCTCTCTCTCTCTCTCTCTCTCTCTCTCTCTCCCTCTCTCCTCTCTCCTCTCTCTCTCTCTCTCTCTCTCTCTCTCCTCTCTCTCTCTCTCTCTCTCTCTCTCTCTCTCTCTCTCTCTCTCTCTCTCTCTCTCTCTCTCTCTCTCTCTCTCTCTCTCTCTCTCTCCCTCCCTCCCTTTGTCCACAGATCCCACTGATATGATCATGTTCTTTGTGTATCAAATAAAAGAATATTTTGAGAATCGTTGTCATGTGTGCTCAGAATAACTCTCGGCTCTGAAGATGCTAGTAGCCGAATCAATGACATCAAATCAAAGTCGGCATGAAACCCACAGCTCCTCCGCTGGTGACACATGGTACCTTTTGACAATGAGTACCGGACATATCCTTTACCAAGACCTAGAAACTCTACAAACAGTATATATATGCATACACATATGAATCAAGTCTCACTTCATTTTTAGAACGCTGTTGCCAAAGAGACACAGAGAGTGCTACAGAATCAGAGTAGGCCTCTCTTCTACTTCAATATGTGCTCATTGTCGATGACTCCTCTCTTTCTGTGACGCTGGACGGTTCAAAGCCTGACGCACGGCCGGCCCCCAACCCCAACCCCAACAGAATCTGAGTTTGAAGCGAAACTAAAGCGACCGGTGGCGTGTTCCTCTGCCCGGCCTGACTGTGCCCATTGTGGCCCGGGGGTCAGAAGAGGAATGTTCGGACCACCGCGCCGGTCCAGACCAGACAACTCAGACGACGACTGCAGCGGCCAAATGCCAAACGCCCAGAACCAACCGGAGAACCGACACAATGAGAGGGAAATGAAAAGCCCAGTGAAACGCTAGCCAGGGCAGAGTTCTGTGTGTGGGATGCCGTGACAGCGCCATCTTTGACAAGGACTGACAAAGACCTCTTCTGACGAGCTTGGAGGCTGGGGGGAGGAGGGGGGAGAAAAGGGGAAGAGAGAGGGGGAGGGGGAATCCCCTGCTAACACACTGATGAGGGCTAGCAACCAAACATAGCTATTATGACGTTCGGGAGTATGTTTTGGTGACTTCTGATCTACCTGCCCCCCCCCTACAAACCCATCTCATGAAGAGATGTCAGAGGGGTCTCCGGTTCAAAGTCATACCAGCGTAATCCTGACAAGACTGAAAATGACCAGAAGTACAAAGGAGATTTGTAAATGTCTTTTAGTATCTCCAAGTTGTCTTTCTGTGTTTTGTTGATACATTTAGGAGTCCCACCAATCTCCTAATTTGATTTTAATTGATCTGACCCCATCTGAGAAGGCATCGTTAAGCTCCAATCAGAGCCACACGGAGGGATGTAATCAGCAGCAGGGTCATGTAACGGGAGCTGACTAAGGACGCCAGATTGGAGCACAAGGCTTTGTGGGTAACAGATGGAGGTGATATCCAATACCCAGAGTCATCATATGGTAACAAATAGCAACGTTATCCACACACAAGGCTCTTGTTGTGATTGGTCGTGGTGGTCAACAGCCTCCAGACACTCTTGACGTTTCACGTCCTCTTCTGGGTACAGAGGCAGTGATTGGACAGTCTCATCTCCTAGATCGGGTTCCACTTCCTGGGTCAGAGAGCACCCAAGTGGTTCCTCCCATGGAAATTGTATTAACCATGACACATGGCCCCCCGTCGAATCCAGTCCCACTTATCTGCTATCTGATTCGCTCCTCGTCACCTCACCATCTGTCCATCACTGGCTTCCATATCCGTCCACCCGTCTGTCTACCTATTCACCCATCCACTCACCGCCATTCATCCATTCACCCTATCCACCTCGCCATCCGCTCACCACATTTCCCGCCCTGGGGTCAATCAAGAACTATGGTATCCCATCCATCCGCCGCATCCGTCGGCCACTGGTTAGAAAAGCGCTCTGTAATGCAGTCCTTTTACCCTCAAACCCCCAAGGTGTCGCCAGTGTTCCCAGTAGGACCTTACCTCCTCCTGCGATGCGTACTGGGGGTCCTCTGCGTCCACCGACCAGTAGCAGTAGTCGAAGCCGAACTCCAGCAGCTTCTCCCGGGAGTCGACCGCCCCCTCGGACCGGCCGTCCAGCTGGGGGTCCACACCGAGACACAGTCAGTACTCAGTACAAAGAACCCGGGGGTCCGGTTATTAAAGGTCCCATATTGTACCGCCAGCTGCACGTGGGGTTAGCCGCTGTAAGCTGTTTTGAAAATCTGCCTCTTCTGACATCACAAGTGGGCGTGTCCGCCTAGATCTGCGCTGGATAGATCAGTCTACCAGCCTCACGTACCAAACGTTGCTCATCTATCCGTCATGCACCGAGATGGAAACGCCTACATTTTTAAAACGGCCTGTAACGGCTCATCACACTCACACCCGGTGGTACAACATGTCTTCCTTTAGGGCTCCTGTTGATAAAGCGAGCGTATGCAGAGTTGATGAAGTTTGGATGTTATCAAAGACCAAGATGTAGCTCTAATGAACGACATGGCGACGGGAAGTTAAAAGGTACGGCTGGTAGAAATGCAGGACAGACTGCTGATCTTTGTGTCGAATCGCTGCTGTTCCCCAGAGGGCTGGAGCCGAGTGGTCGGGGTTCATCCGCAAGGACGAGCAGCTCCCTGTCGTGTTTTAATTAGTGCTATCTCTCCAAGCTAACGCTAAGCTAGCTAAGTGTGTCCTGAACCATGGGGCCCAGGGGCCACGCGGCCGCGATAGGACAGGTTCAGGCAGAGCACATTCGCTCCATGACCACTCAGCAACACTTCTGAATCACTGATCTGTCCGAGCGTCGCTGGGGGAAAGACCTGGTCCGATGGGGGCTGTTCCCCGGGCTGAGAGGTGCTACAGCTATTTGGCTAATCAGGCCATTAGCATGCAATGCTTTAAAACGGTGAACAGAGAAATACATGGCCATGTTCAATCCCTTTATTGTCTTCGGGTCAGTCCCTGTATGAGGTCAGGTATATAGGGCTTGGACATCTTCGTGATGCAGGATGTGGGCGATATTGATGAGAGGACTCAAGAGAGTTGTAGTTCTGTAAACTCCTAAACCAACGTGGATACGCCGTAACCTAGGCTGACTGCTCTGTTTTGTTTTGTCCCACATGAGAAATGCTGTGATCATTTCAAACACAACTATGTCTCCCAGTAATGAGAAATCATTTCCCAGTGAATAACTCGACCATGGCAAAGGTTCGAGCTATGGGGACTCCTAGGACAACGAAATCCCATCAGGGTTTTGTTATATCTAAAACCCTTTTGTTTTTCTCTCGCTCTCTCTCTCTCCCTACAAATATCGTTCCACTTTCGGTAAATAAATACTGAGGTGTGTGTGTGGGGGGGGGGGGTGTCAGGCGAGCTGGACCCCGTCTCCTGGGAGACAGCAGGAGGCCATATGGGGGGCTGTCACCCACTTCCTGTGAACTCCTTTTCTTTCCATTCCACAGAGTTGAAAAAAAAGCTCCCAAACATAAACAGAGGGAAGATAAATCCAGGACTCTCCGTTTCAGAACTGTTTTTACAGGGTGACCTTGTGCGATGTTTTAAAACTGCTGTTTTGTGGGCTATTCTTGGCTCAACATGGAGCAGAACTACTGTAGACTTAGACCGGGGTGGAACTTTTTGGTTCATAATGTAATCTACTGGAAGGGTTATTCTTCACCCAAACAATAACAGTGATGGTATCCAAAGATATCTCATTTTTAAAGATTCAAATCCCGTGAAATTAATTTCCTATTTGAACTCAATTATCCCCGAAAGAAAACGTGTTACTCAGCATTACGGCGGAGTATGAAATGTGGTTTCAGAGCCAA
Organism: Melanogrammus aeglefinus; assembly: GCA_900291075.1. Lineage (NCBI taxonomy): Eukaryota > Metazoa > Chordata > Actinopteri > Gadiformes > Gadidae > Melanogrammus > Melanogrammus aeglefinus. The sequence goes on along the minus strand of OLKM01001746.1, from coordinate 45,597 downwards.
TCTGACAAAGCCCAGAGAATTCAGAAAGCAGTGTTTACCTCATATGAAAGGAGAGCATCTCTTAAGACTACTATTTGTGTGTATATGGAGATCAACAAATATAATGTTCCAGCGATAAGAGCAGCCTTTTAAGGGGCTTTGTGTACAGTAGGACAGTAATTTGGTACTTTACTCGACAGTTTACTCGACAACAGCCAAGTCTTAAGGGAGCTCTGCCCCGCCTTGGACTTAGAGTAGGGGCTGTTATCTGGACTGTGCAGTGAAGCCCTTTGGGACCGCAGTGGTGTTTAAGGGCTCTACAAATAAAGTGTAGTTCATCCCTCAGTCCTCCAGATTGTGCGTGTGTTTGTACGCCCTAAACGCAGGACCAACAACAAAGGAACACAACAGGAAGGACATGACGATACTTGGCTGTGAACTTCCTGTTGCTATAAATGACATCGTCAGTGGCCAGAGTTGAATGAGACCCACACTCACAGACACACACACACACAATAACAAGCAAAACAATTGTTTCAGAGACACATTACTCTGCATATACACTACTGTTTCGCAGCAGATATACAGATACAAATACTGAACAGAGAACTCACCTTCCCATTCCGAACCCTGATGTGTTTATCTTCCACTTGCACAGCCAGCCGGCCTCCGTCCAGAGTCTCTCTGTGGAGAACGAGGTCAATATATATGAAGTATCAATATGATTGGGGTTAGGGGTTTAGGGGTGCAATCCCCGAGGAGGTAGTGGATCCCCTAACCTCGGGTTAAGGCCAGGTTTGGGGGTGTGTTTTCCCCACTGGTGACCCCCAGTGGGAATCAAACCCACAACCCACTGCCGTTAAAAGAAATGTGAAAAAAACATCCACCAAAATTGTATTAATTATTGAGGCTAGATGGTAGTACACGCAGACACATCAAATTAAATAATACGTCTTACGCATAAATACAGTCAATTTGTGTTCATCAATTAGGAATTGTCTCTTTAAATATTTCATTGACCAACCGGTACCAAAGTTATTCTAGGACATGTCACATCTTGGGCAGTGCCACCGTTTCTCCTCTCAGATCCTGAGAGACTTACGTTGTGACTTATTTAACCTCCGAGGCTATGAAGTATTTGGCCTGGAATCACGGCTCTTCTCCCTAAACACTTGTGGTTTTAGTGATGCTAGTTTGATCATCCTTGAGCAGTTATTCTGAACTGTTGGCCCTTTTGGGACACACAGCATGAGCCAGAGAATCATCTAGAAAGAAGCCCATGAATGAACTTGTGTTTCATCATTGAGTTTAGCCCCAATGGTTGCAAGCCTTTTGTATTCCCCTTGTTTCTAACGGAACTTGTTTGGTTACGGAAATATTATGAAATATGTTTTTTTATTTTTCAGGTGGTCGCTTAATGACTAATGACGAGAGTCTGGAGCCGTTAAAACCACTGTCCTATAGAATAGGCCTACATCAAATCTGATTTAGACTGGTGGAAACTAAACACCAGTCACATGCCATTGCACTGGGTGTGTGTGTGTGTGTGTGTGTGTGTGCGTGCGACGCGCGTGCGTGCGTGCGTGCGTGCGTGCGTGTTCTGTGGAATCGGAGTAACAGGAGTTGGGATTGTCCGTTAACCAGTTAAGATTCAAATGAAAACAACTTCACCATTCTCTGAGTCTGGCTCTCCTCGATGACATTGGTCCGCTTCCAGAATATAACTCGAGCATCTGTGTGCGTGTGAGTGTGTGTGTTTCAATGATAGTGTGCATAAGCAATGTGCAATGCATGCCTACACACACACACACACGACATAATAGATACTGTGTGTGTGTGTGTGTGTGTGTGTGTGTGTGTGTGTGTGTGTGTGTGTGTGTGTGTGTGTGTGTGTGTGTGTGTGTGTGTGTGTGTGTGTGTGTGTGTGTGTGTGTGTGTGTGTGCGCGTGCGTGCGTGCGTGCATGTCTGTGTCTGTGTGTGTGTAACAGCTGTGGGACTGTGAAGCTGAAACGTGCCTGATGCAAGACAGAGAAAGAGGCGACAGTGTGAAAGAGAGAAAGAGTTTTAGTTAGTTTTAGGAAACTTTCCCATCTCTCTATGTGCAACGCCGCGCATATTTGTAGTGTTGTTATTATTATAAGTAAATCAACTTTATTGACGTAGGCTAAAGGATGACACCCGGACGAGGGCGTATTGATTTGCAAGACAGTTAATATTGGGCCCAACTGGCTTTTATTATGCAAAACGCCAGGAAGACAAGTTGAATGAAGCATTGTCTGACCCTCGTCGGTTTCAACATGTCTTTGTTTTTTGACGGTAGGCTGGGGTGTAGGAAGAGTCCATCAGAAATCTAAATCGGTCCATTGACATACATTAATTTAATTCCGCCTCCGGTGATGCTGGCCTGGACTGATTTGGGTTTAAAGTGTCGGGGTGCTTTCGTCGGTTTCGGTGACGTTTACGACCTTACTTTACGCTGCTTTAGAACTCTTTTAACAGCACTGTAAAAAGTCAGGCTTTTTCTTTTTCAACAATGGTTTTTCCTCTCGTCATACAACAGCAGGTCGACAAGAGAAAGGATCGACAACGAACAACTGCTCTGGTATCCCCGTATTACCAAATAAATGCCCATAATGCGAACATTACCCTGTGGCACCAGAGTCTGGGGTGTACGCGTTGATCCAAACGCGTCGTACATGGCGATATGTTATATCATCATCATGCTATCATGACGTTTACGCTTCAAGCGTCAGCGGAATAAAAAGTTTTCAGTAACAACAAAAATAAAGTCCCTTCTCTTCCCATCTCATCAGGCTCCAAAATATATGATATGACGCAGAGTTGATCTATTTAACTCTAGTCACTTCATGTGCTGCACAGTTCGCAGCCCAACCAAACCTAAAGTTGTCCACTTTGAACCCACTGTCAGGATCCTAGAGAGGAGAACGGCCCCACGGCCAGCGGACCCGGAGGGAGAAGAGAGTTCCAGCCGCGCTGGGCAGTTCTTAAGAAGCGGAACACCTACTTTGCAGTGAGCGGTCGGACCCGAACGGCCACCTTCACGTTGGCCATGGCGTCCTCCGACCAGGGTGTGTGATGATCCCGGCTCTGGAAACTATCCATGTGGACGCATGATTGTGTTTTTAACTTCACACCTTTCCATTAAAACGAGGTCCAAAACGGGGAATCAACCCGTTCACGTCATTTCTCAGACCGCCGAGGGCGCGTCTCCACGACGCTCAGCTGCCGCTCTGCCGCGCAGCGCGATGCGCAGAAGGTCGCGCAGGGGCGGAGGTCTCCTCCTCCTCATGCTGGGGATCTCCTCCTCCTCTTTCTCCTCGTGGATATCTCTCCACCACGAGGATGCTTGCTGAATCCTATGATCTGATCCTAAAACCCATTTAAAGTGCTTTACGACTTTTCCAATGTCTACAAATGAAACGGTGATTCGTCCATGCGCACAAAAACACAAAAAAACATTGGTAAGTGTTACGACAGAAGGAACATCTTTATTATTTTATTTCATAACATACAAAATAATTCCAATTTAAAAGCAGCGGAATACACAACACGTTCAACGTGAACTAAAATACGGAAAGTCGTCGCAAATGCAAACTTGCATTAAAGAATCAAATCATGAACCACCAGTAGGGCAGTCCCCGAAGGCAGTCGGTGAACAGTTCCAGCCAAGGAAACATTTAACACATTTATTCTCTCATCTTTGCATCAAAGCTATAAGGTCAACCCCACATTTCCCCGCGTGTGTGGGGACCCCGGACCCGATAACACATCTTGGCAGACAACGCAGTCGCTTTTCTAACCATCTCCTCGCTGGGGGAAAATCGGTTATCCAGGTTTGCATACAGGAGCTTCTTTTGCAGTCATTCGCGCACATCTCCCCCTGGCTGCTAATCCTGAGTGGCGGGACTTTGGCCCCCATTCGCACCTTTACAAAAGGAGCGAGGGCTCGTGACAAGCGCAGGTGGCGTCCACAGGTGGCCAATACACAGTGAAGGACGTGCGGAAAGTGTACAGTGTTGAAATAGAACAGAACAGTGAACAAAACCCCAAAAACCGAACACACAAAAAGATAATACAACTTTGTGGACCCTTTTGAAAAAGAGAGAGAACGAGAGAACGAGAGAGAGAACGAGAGAGAGAACGAGAGAACGAGAGAGAGAACGAGAGAGAGAACGAGAGAGAGAGAGAGAGAGAGAGAGAGAGAACGAGAGAGAGAACGAGAGAGAGAACGAGAGAGAGAGAGAGAGAGAGAACGAGAGAGAGAACGAGAGAGAGAGAGAGAGAGAGAGAGAGAGAGAGAGAGAGAGAGAGAGAGAGAGAGAGCGCAGCGGTTTGTTGTGTGCCAGGGCGCCCTCTACTGGCCGCTCTGGCTCAGTGTCTCCGGTAAAGCCATGGCAGGCTTGACCAGCAGGAATGGCAGCCGCTCAAACTTCTCCGTAAAAACCTGAAGATAGAAATTAAATTGAAAGAAAATACATACAACAAATAAAATACCGCAGATGTGTAGTTATTGTTACCAATGCGACCCAGTCGGCCGAAAGGGACCAAGGACCAATCAGAAGGACAGATGTTATCTCCGTCCCTCTGATTGTTTTACTGTAACTTGAGACTCATGTTGTTTCCCTTTGTAATGCGCGGAAGGAGCTGCGTCAATAAAGTTTGATTGATTGAGCAGACGCAGGCCTCACCTGCATGGGCGACACACTGGAGAGTCTCCTCCAATGAGAGGCCAGCTCCTCTTCTCCCAGCAGCCCTCTGGTCAGCAGCCGTCGGACCAGGAGCTCATAGCGGGCCCACTGACAACACACAACCACCATCAAACACACACTCTGTCACACGCCGTCACTAAACACCTGAACGAGGGTGCTGACATGAAGACATGAACCCATCTAAACACCTGAACGAGGGTGCTGACATGAAGACATGAACCCATCAGGCAACGCTAGGGAGACAGACAGACAGACAGACAGACAGACAGACAGACAGACAGACAGACAGACAGACAGACGTGGGCTGCACCACCATCACCTCAGATACTTATAGTTACTTTTACTCATTATTTACTCATATCTCCTTACTTTATCGTGTATGGTTGCTCGGTGGCAGTATAGGAACCAAGCTGAGGAACTTAACGCTTGTGAACAATAAGAGTAATTATACTAATAAGTATTTAAAGGTATTCTGTTCAAGGTATTCTTCTGGGGACATTGGGGGTGGATCTCCCGCCACAGAGGGGCCCTCCATCATGGGGGCTCCCCATCTGACCCCCCCGGTGACGGTCCCTGAGGTGGGACCCCCCTGCGTACCCCTCCGGTCGGCGCCCGCAGCACGGCCGTGACGTGGAGCTCGCTGAAGAGCAGGTGGAGGGGCGTGGCCCAGCAGCACTCCCTCTCCCATAGGTCGGCCAGGGCCTCCAGGACCCCGCCCCCCTCCCCGGGGTCCACGTCGCCGACGCCCTGGGGGGACAGCATGGGGAGGTCTCCGCCCACTGAGAGGGGACAGACAGACAGACAGACAGACAGACAGACAGACAGACAGACAGAGAGAGAGACAGACAGACAGACAGAGGACAGACAGAGAGGACAGACAGACAGACAGACAGACAGACAGAGTGAGGACAGAGAGAGAGAGGACAGACAGAGAGGACAGACAGACAGACAGACAGACAGAGAGAGTGAGAGACAGACAGACAGAAAGACAGAGGACAGACAGAGAGAGAGAGGACAGGACAGACAGAGAGAGAGAGGACAGACAGACAGAGAGAGAGGACAGACAGACAGAGAGGACAGACAGACAGACAGAGAGAGAGGACAGACAGACAAACAGAGAGAGGACAGACAGACAGAGGACAGACAGACAGAAGACAGACAAACAGAGAGGACAGACAGACAGAGGACAGGCAGACAGAGAGAGGACAGACAGAGGAAAGACAGACAGAGAGAGGACAGACAGACAGACAGAGAGGACAGACAGACAGACAGAGAGAGAGGACAGACAGACAAACAGAGAGAGGACAGACAGACAGAGGACAGACAGACAGAAGGACAGACAAACAGAGAGGACAGACAGACAGAGGACAGGCAGACAGAGAGAGGACAGACAGAGGAAAGACAGACAGAGAGAGGACAGACAGACAGACAGAGAGGACAGACAGACGACAATCAATATCAGGGCTAATACAAAGACTTAAAGGTCCCATATTCCTCCACCTGGTGTGAGAGTGGTTAGCCGTTACCAGCTGTTTTGGAAATCTGCCTCTTCTGACATCACAGGTGGGCGTGTCCACCTAGATGTGTGACTGATAGATGAGCAACGCTTCCTTCAGTCCCCTGGGTAGGCTGGAGGGCTGACCTATCAGCACACAGCTATGTGGCCCACTAGTGATGTCAGAAGAGGGAGATTTCCCAAACGTCTTGTAACAACACTCACACCTGGTGGTATAATACGGGACCTTTAGCTGCTAAGATACTGTTTGTTTCCGTGGTTATTTGATGAGAGCGGCGGTCCAGAGATGAACCAGTGCATCATGAGTTCTGGGGGTCCGGTGGTGGAGGCGTACCGATCTGACACGCCAACAGCACCGTGGAGCGCAGCAGCATCTGCTCAGAGACCGGGGTCAGGAACTACAGCCGGGGGGGACGGGACAACACTGTTAGCCCCCACACAGACAGCGCTGGCTCAGGGTCACTGCCCCCCATCGGGGTCATCTGTACTCTGAGGTACAACTTCAACCAATAGCTTTGAGTCGTAACACTGTTCATTTAAGATGTACAATATATTTACACTAAAATATTAGGGTACTAATGACGTTTCACCCATTAGACACTTCCGTCTCCGTTAAACACAAAAATTAAAATAATAATAAATAATTGAAATAATTATATAATCACATAATTAATTAAATATTTTTTTTCTTAGTTTTTACATTAATAATCCAACACTATAAAATGTTTGTGCTTCTAATCTAAGGTACATGGTATGTGTGTGTTCCGGTCCGGTGTGGTCCGGTCCGGTGTGGTCCAGTCCGGTGTGGTCCGGTCCGGTGTGTGGAGCTTACCTTCCTGCAGGACAGGACCTCTTCCCA
>OLKM01001746.1:19151-37091 GCA_900291075.1 Melanogrammus aeglefinus | reverse complement strand
TCTCTGTCCCAACGAGGACACACGCCGTCTAAAAAACACATCAGGCAGTCCGCTGGAGGGAACACAAGCCAGCCTGACCGCTTCTAAAAGAGGGTTAGCATTAAAAAGGGATTTAAAAACAAATACTAAATACTAACAGCTGAAGCTAAAGTCCCCCCGAAGGAAGTTCACTGCCAGCAGAGAGAGAGACAGAGAGACAGAGAGAGAGAGAGAGAGAGAGAGAGAGAGAGAGAGAGAGAGAGAGAGAGAGAGAGACGAGAGAGAGAGAGAGAGAGAGAGAGAGAGAGAGAGAGCGAGAGAGAGAGAGAGAGAGAGAGAGAGAGAGAGAACCTTAATCTTAATAGCTACACAACCAAAACAAGGAATCAAACAAAGACCCCACAGCCAATCAGAGAAGGCCCCCCAGCCCCCCCCTGTGTGATGTCACTTCCTGTTCATACCTTCATCTGGATGAGGACGTCTGAGGGCAGGGGGGCTCCGTGGGGGCAGTCCGTGGGGCAGACCAGCGCCCGCTCGCCCCCCGGCCTCCTCTTGGGGGTGGTGGGCTGCCCCTGATTGGCCGGCTCCAGCCCCGCCCCCTGCGCGTCCGTGGACTTCATGACGCGGTCGAAGCGGCTCTTCCACTCCCGTCGTATCAGGGCTGGGGGGGGGCACAGGGTGGGCTTTGACGTTCATCCAGAGCAGACCAACGAGCAGGTCAGGGTTAGGGCGACTCAAGGTAAGGTATCGGGGTTCAAACCCACCACCTGTTGGCCGGGAGCCTAACGCCGTGTCCCCTGGACCGGGGGCCCCAACCCCCCCGCCGCGAAATACTGAAACACCTCCAGAAAACAAAAAGATAATAATAATAAGATGTGTTTGCACTACTTTTGTGTTTATCTAGGTTTGTCTTCTCTTGTGCTGTTCTGTCTTATAAAGTGTATTTTTTATATCAGTGCATTGTTGAAGGGCGCTGAGGGTCAGGCACTTCATGGCTGGTGCTTTAATTGTTTTGGATATGAAACATAAACCATCTAGAAAAACAGGCCCTCCAATTTATTTTATGAATATCACGCTCCTTGGAAGAGTAAAGGTTGTAAACCCGTGTCCTAGACCACTCCATCAGATGTGGTCGGCACTAAAGGAAAGATAACGGCTAAAGGAATCCACTCCGACACCTCCTCACTCCTAGAGGGAACACTAACCACCTCCTCCCCCCTAGAGGGAGCACTAACCCCCTCCTCCCCCCTAGAGGAGGAGCACTGACCCCGGGCCCTGCCCGTCGCTCCGCCTCTCACCTGTGATGTTGGTGGTCAGCCAGCTGCAGGCCTTCTCCGTGGCCAGGCGCTTGGTGATGTTCTCCGACGTGGTCAGCACCTGCACACGGACACACAGACACAGGGACGCTGGACACACCCCCTCAGGAGACACACCCCCTCGGGAGACACACCCCCTCGGGAGACACACCCCCTCGGGAGACACACCCCCTCGGGAGACACACCCCCTCAGGAGACACACCCCCTCGGGAGACACACCCCCTCGGGAGACACACCCCCTCGGGAGACACACCCCCTCGGGAGACACACCCCCTCGGGAGACACACCCCCTCGGGAGACACACCCCCTCGGGAGACACACCCCCTCGGGAGACACACCCCCTCGGGAGACACACCCCCTCGGGAGACACACCCCCTCGGGAGACACACCCCCTCGGGAGACACACCCCCTCGGGAGACACACCCCCTCGGGAGACACACCCCCTCGGGAGACACACCCCCTCGGGAGACACAACCCGCTGAACATGGAGTCGGACAGAGGCCCCGGGGGGGGGAATTAAATCACACGCTCCCTCTCCGGAAAAATATTATTCATACAGGCCGGGCGGTCCGGGTCATTACCGGTGCATTATTCCCAATTACTAACGCTGCACGCTCCAGATTTACATTACACCGCCACCGCTTAAAGATGAAAGGACTTCCTTCCTCGAATTATAATCCCCAACGCCCCCGCGTTCATCTTTTAAAGAAACCCAGGGAACCCGCTGCATGACAAACACACACGGAACAATCTCATCACCCTAATGACTACTGCGAGTGTGTTCCAGAGACCTCGACGCGCCTCCTCGAGGTACGAGGGTCTCTGTTAGAGGAGGTGCTTTAATTCCCGGGCGGTTTCCTCGACTTACTACGGGAGAGGTCTCCACTGGCAGCAGGTTCCTGATGGCGTCTGGACTCTTGTCGCTGCAGAACCTGAAGGAACGATCAGCAGAGGAAGCAGACGGGAAAAACACTGAAACACACTATTTACATCCCTCTTCTGTTTGAACCCTACTTTGTACATACTTTAACACATTCATACATGCAATGCTCAAGTCAATATCAATATGGTCCGTGGTTTTTGAGTTTGAAAACATGAAGCATTTTTTCAGCATTTATTTTACTTTGAAATTTCCCCTAAAAAAAAGAGAAAAGAAAACGTATCGCAAAAGTTCAGCCAAATATAAATCCAGCTGTTCTGCAATTTCTTTAAGATGTTTAATTAAAAAATGATGGACTAGTCTCAACTCTGTTCTGCATTGTGATCAGGGGCCCAACCCTACCTGGTGGCCCTGGCCGGGGCCTCCAGGCCGCGGTCACACAGCTGGGCCCCGATGGCGTCGTAGAGCTTGGGGCCGCTGGCGCCCGGGGACAGCAGCCCCGCCCTCAGAAGCTCCTCCCCTCGCTCCACCAGCTCGCTCACCAGGGTGGCCCTGGGGGTCACACGGGGGGGGTTATCGTCACGGCAACAGTACCCCCCGACGGGGTGCCCGAGGGGGTACCGTTGAGGCCCAGTCCTGATCGCAGCGACCCGGGTTCGATTCCCGCACAACAACGCAGAAAGGTAATAATCTAAAAGAGTACGACCCCACATGACCTCTGCGACCCCTGGCTCTACCGCCCGCCACCTTGCTCAACGGCACGGGCAGAGGAGTCTCACCCCTTCATTTACACAGAGGGCGTTGAGCAGACGCTCTCCCCCAGAGCGACTCACAATAAGTCCATTAGTCAGAAGAAAGAGAAACAACAACACTATATCTCTATGGGTACAGTCAGGATGTTCCTAGAACCAGGTAACAAGGACTAACCATCACTAGGTTAACCCGTTCCCCGTACACAACACAGACAGCCAGGATAAGAACCTACACGATGCTAAGCACTAACCATCACTAGGTTAACCCGTTCCCCGTACACAACAGAGACAGCTAGGATAAGAACCTACACGATGCTAAGCACTAACCATCACTAGGTTAACCCGTTCCCCGTACACAACAGAGACAGCTAGGGTAAGAACCTACACGATGCTGAGTACTAACCATCACTAGGTTAACCCGTTCCCCGGACACAACACAGAGACAGCTAGGATAAGAACCTACACGATGCTGAGTACTATTCCTAAGTGCCAGGACCTAACCATCTGTACAGTTTATAACATGGATGTCTTTTACTGCGGGAAGACATCGTAGCACCCAGCAGTAACCCACGTGAACACACACCTAAAACACACACTCGTTTCTATGCACAAAAACACATCTCATTTAAAAAACACGTTTCGATGTACTCCTGCGCCACAGCCCCCCACAGACCCCCACAGCCCCCCACAGACCCCCACAGACGCTGCGCTGGACTCACTTCATGTGTTTGACGCAGTTGGAGCCGACGCGCTCCGCCACAAACTCCACGGTGCGGCGGAGGGAGGGGGGCTGGTTGTGGAAGAACGCCTGCTCCAGGTCCACCTGCACACACACACACACACACGCACACGCGCGCACACACACACACACACACGCACGCACACACACACACACACACGCACGCACGCACACACACACACGCACACGTGCACACACACGCACACACACACGCACACACACGCACACACACACACGCACACACGCACACGCACACACACACACACACACACACAGTGAGTCATATAAGACAAGGCAATTTCATCTATACAGCACTTTTCATACACCAGGCAGACTCAAAGTGATTCAGGTAGAACTCTTGTCACACGATAAAATAAATAATAGATGAGCAAAAGAAAACATAGGCAAAGTAAAAAAATGAGTCATAAAATAAAAATAGACGGAAAACAAATAGCGTAGATGCCCCAGTCCAAAGTGACTACAGGGAATTCACAAACAGGAAGAGGGCTCTGGGGTCTCCGGGGTCTCCGGGGTCTCCGGGGTCTCCGGGGTCTTGGGCCCCCCCCCCCCCCTTAACCACAGCCTGGCCGTGTGACAGTCCCCGTGTGGTGGCCGGAGGGGTCAGGGGTCGTACCTGGAGCTTCTGCTGCGACCGGTTGGCGACGGGCGCGTCCCGCAGCTCGGCCGACGTGGGCGTGATCTTCCGTAAGATCCCGCTGCTCCGGGCCGCGCTGCCCGACACGAAGGCGGCCAGGATCTTCCTGAACTCGCCTGGCGGGAAACACGTGACGAGAGGGAAACACGTGACGCGGCGCTGGTGATCGATGAGGTGCACGGTACAGGTCTACACAAGGGCTCGGAAAACTGAGAGGTCCACAGTGAAGTAGGTCAGGGTCGAGGGCTTACAGCGAAACGCAGCACAAATAGAATAGAATAGAATAGAAGAATAGAATAGAATGCTTTAATTGTCATTCAGGTATACACATCGACACAGTGCACACTGGACGAAGTGGCGTTGCATTGACTCTTCAGGAATATCAACATAATGATCAGGCGATCGGAAAAAGTGCTTAGTGTATATATACCCTAATATACACTTCATGTATCAGAGTAATGGCTGAGACTGATATCTGATCAGATGGGTGAATGTGTGAGGGGGGGGTTTAAAGACCTGTTGTTGTGATACCCCACGCTGCCTCTAGGGGCAGCGTGTATAATCGACCACCCTGCTTCAGTAATACACATTAAAACAAAAACATTACACATTAAAACAAAACCGAGACCAGAGCGGGGCTAACGGTAAGAGGGTCATTTCAGGGGATGATTTGTGATGGGAGCAGTGCTTGGATGGCGAAACAATGTCCATCGATGTTATTTATGGTGGGCCCATTCAGGACTAATGAAGCGATCACAGAGACGTCTAGAAGTAAATACCTTAAATCAGACAATCAATTCCCCTTTAATGTCTTTAACCAGAGAAGTTTAGTTTTCCACCTACCGAGGAAGGGACAGCAGACGTAGAGCAGCTGCTGGTCCACCAGAGGAAGGCAGTCCTGGAGACGGGATCAATAACCAGTCAGCCACTAGGAATCACACCTGGATCAATAACCAGTCAGTCACTAGGAATCACACCTGGATCAATAACCAGTCAGTCACTAGGAATCACACCTGGATCAATAACCAGTCAATAACCAGTCAGTAGGAATCACACCTGGATCAATAACCAGTCAGTCACTAGGAATCACACCTGGATCAATAACCAGTCAGTCACTAGGAATCACACCTGGATCAATAACCAGTCAATAACCAGTCAGTAGGAATCACACCTGGATCAATAACCAGTCAGTCACTAGGAATCACACCTGGATCAATAACCAGTCAATAACCAGTCAATAACCAGTCAATAACCAGTCAGTAGGAATCACACCTGGATCAATAACCAGTCAGTCACTAGGAATCACACCTGGATCAATAACCAGTCAGTAGGAATCACACCTGGATCAATAACCAGTCAGTAGGAATCACACCTGGATCAATAACCAGTCAGTCACTAGGAATCACACCTGGATCAATAACCAGTCAGTCACTAGGAATCACACCTGGATCAATAACCAGTCAGTAGGAATCCCACCTGGATCAATAACCAGTCAGTTAGGAATCCCACCTGGATCAATAACCAGTCAGTAGCCCCTCATCATCAACACCATCCATCCACACAAACACTTACCAGCCCCTGAACCCCGGGGGGGGTCGGCTCCAGCCTGGCCACGGCGGTGAAGTCAGTGGTGAAGAAGATGTCCTCAGGGATGACCGGGATCTATGGACACAGCGTTGGAGGAGGGGGGCTGATGAGGCTCAACCCTGACCCTGACCCTGCCAGGGGGGCCCTAAGGCGAGGCCAGGGGGGCCCTAAGGCCAGGAGGGCCCTAAGGCCAGGAGGGCCCTAAGGCGAGGAGGCCCAAGGCGAGGGCCCTAAGGCGGAGGCCTAAGGGAGGAGGCCCTAAGGCCAGGAGGGCCCTAAGGCCAGGAGGGCCCTAAGGCGAGGCCAGGAGGGCCCTAAGGCCAGGAGGGCCCTAAGGCGAGGCCAGGAGGGCCCTAAGGCCAGGAGGGCCCTAAGGCCAGGAGGGCCCTAAGGCGAGGCCAGGGGGGCCCTAAGGCCAGGAGGGCCCTAAGGCGAGGCCAGGAGGGCCCTAAGGCGAGGCCAGGGGGGCCCTAAGGCCAGGAGGGCCCTAAGGCGAGGCCAGGGGGGCCCTAAGGCCAGAGGCCAGGAGGGCCCTAAGGAGAGGCCAGGAGGGCCCTAAGGCGAGGCCAGGAGGGCCCTAAGGCGAGGAGGGCCCTAAGGCCAGGAGGGCCCCAAGGCGAGGCCAGGGAGGCCCTAAGGCCAGGAGGGCCATAAAGCCAGGAGGGCCCTAAGGCGAGGCCAGGGGGGCCCTAAGGCCAGGAGGGCCCTAAGGCGAGGCCAGGGGGGCCCTAAGGCGAGGCCAGGAGGGCCCTAAGGCGAGGCCAGGAGGGCCCTAAGGCGAGGCCAGGAGGGCCCTAAGGCGAGGCCAGGAGGGCCCTAAGGCGAGGCCAGGAGGGCCCTAAGGCGAGGCCAGGAGGGGCCCTAAGGCGAGGCCAGGAGGGCCCTAAGGCGAGGCCAGGAGGGCCCTAAGGCGAGGCCAGGAGGCTCCTAAAGCGAGGCCAGGAGGCCCCTAAGCGGGCCCTGTTGGGAGGGGTACTCACCTGGAAGAGCCAGCCCAGCGCGGCCACCATGAGCAGCTTGTTCAGATAACACACCTCTCCCCCACGGCCCAGAACCAGACCCCTGGAGAGAACACACACGGGTTAACTAACGGTTAGGGTTAGAGCTGACTCTGTTAACCAGCACACACACGGGTTAACTAACGGTTAGGGTTAGAGCTGACTCTGTTAACCAGCACACACACGGGTTAACTAACGGTTAGGGTTAGAGCTGACTCTGTTAACCAACACACACACGGGTTAACTAACGGTTAGGGTTAGAGCTGACTCTGTTAACCAGCACACACACGGGTTAACTAACGGTTAGGGTTAGAGCTGACTCTGTTAACCAACACACACACGGGTTAACTAACGGTTAGGGTTAGAGCTGACTCTGTTAACCAACACACACACGGGTTAGGGTTAGAGCTGACTGCTGTTAACCAGCACACACACACGGGTTAACCTACGGTTAGGGTTTAGAGCTGACTCTGTTAACCACACACACACACGGGTTAACTAACGGTTAGGGTTAGAGCTGACTCTGTTAACCAGCACACACACGGGTTAACTAACGGTTAGGGTTAGAGCTGACTCTGTTAACCAGCACACACACGGGTTAACTAACGGTTAGGGTTAGAGCTGACTCTGTTAACCAGCACACACACGGGTTAACTAACGGTTAGGGTTAGAGCTGACTCTGTGTTAACCAGCACACACACGGGTTAACTAACGGTTAGGGATAGAGCTGACTCTGTTAACCAACACACACATGTTGAATATCTAACGTGTTGATGACGTCTTGACGTCATCAACAGCTAAAACGTCTTCCATAATCAAGAACTACATCTAAATCGAGTGAGTGTGAGTGAGTGAGGTCTGTCTGCCTGTCTCTCTACCTGTACAGTAGCAGCAGGGAGCCCAGTGTCTGTCTGTCTGCTGTCTGCCTGTCTGTCTGTCTACCTGTACAGCAGCAGCAGGGAGCCCAGTGTCTGTCTGTCTGTGTGCCTGTCTGTCTACCTGTACAGTAGCAGCAGGGAGCCCAGTGTCTGTCTGTCTGTCTGTCTGTCTGTCTGTCTGCCTGTCTGTCTGTCTGTCTACCTGTACAGTAGCAGCAGGGAGCCCAGTGTCTGTCTGTCTGTCTGTCTGTTTGCCTGTCTGTCTGTGTGCCTGTCTGTCTGTCTGTCTGCCTGTCTGTCTACCTGTACAGTAGCAGCAGGGAGCCCAGTGTCTGTCTGTCTGTCTGTCTGTCTGTCTGTCTGTCTGCCTGTCTGTCTGCCTGTCTGTCTACCTGTACAGCAGCAGCAGGGAGCCCAGTGTCTGTCTGTCTGTCTGTCTGTCTGTCTGTCTGTCTACCTGTCTGTCTGCCTGTCTGCCTGTCTGTCTACCTGTACAGCAGCAGCAGGGAGCCCAGCGCCCTGCGGTAGCTGGGCAGCAGCGGCCCGGTGTCTGTCTGTCTGTCTGTGTGCCTGTCTGTCTACCTGTACAGTAGCAGCAGGGAGCCCAGTGTCTGTCTGTCTGTCTGTCTACCTGTCTGTCTGTCTGTCTGTCTGTCTGTGTGCCTGTCTGTCTCTCTGTCTGCCTGTCTGTCTACCTGTACAGCAGCAGCAGGGAGCCCAGCGCCCTGCGGTAGCTGGGCAGCAGCGGCCCGGTGAAGTCCAGCATGGAGAGGAACTCCACCAGCCAGGGGACGGTGAGCACCGTGCGGCCCCGCCCCACGCACCTCTGCAGCAGGCCGCACACGTCCAGCACCGGGGCGCTCTGGGGGGACCAGCAGAGGGGGGCGTCACCGGGGGGCGTCACCGGGGGGCGTCACCGGGGGCCACGGGGTGGGGTGCACCACACGTCAGACTAAGAACATGAACCAGAGCCCCTTCTGTAGGTGTTCTTCTTGTGGTTTTATTTCTCTCTTTTGCCATCCCATAATCATTTAATATTGCACCGTTGCTACATCTCATGTTTAAAGTATAACCTTTTATGTTTAGCTCTGTTTGTACTTTACACTTCACTTCTGGGTCCTACCAGGTGGTGTTTCTTGCCGGTTTTTCTTTGGCAGTGTCAACGTTCACTTCCCATTGCAACGAAACCCATTTGAATATAATTTAAAACAGAGAGAGAGAGATGGACACAGATACAGAGATGGAGAGGTTTAGCTAAAGGATATACGGTAAACCTGAGAGGGATTATGAGGCCATGAAAGCCCTGAAGAGATCAGCCCTTGTGGGGATGGTTTAGTTTGGGGAAGCTAACGGCGGAGGAATCTAATCAAGGAGATGAAAGTGTGATTCCACCTCATCCGGACGACTGCCGGGGGTTTGGAGGCAGTCTAGATGCCACTGGGCTACATTAATACATGGGACTGGACCGAGATATTACCGGCTGTGACAAGACGCACACATAACTTAGCTCAACAGGTTTGATACAACAGCATCAATATAAACAATTATTAATATAAGTCAAATTTAGGATTCGACCTCACATCAGTCCTTTACTCACATTACTAACTTACTTAATTATTAACGTGTTTTTTGGGAGATAAATCCTGAATATTGCAGCGTGTTCTCAAACTCAAAGCCCCACGGTTTGAACAATGAGTTCAGCGTTGACCCGGGGAGCGGGGGTTATGGTCTGCGGGGGGGCACCTTGCTGCGGAGGGCCAAGGCGGCCTCCTGAAGCTCCCGGGGGGGCCGCTCCGGGGTCTGGTACGGCAGGAAGGACAGGAAGCCCAGGAACCTGGCCAGCAGACGCGCCAGCAGGAGCACAGAGGAGAAACGCTGCTTCTCATCCTGGAGGGGGGAGGCGGGGGAGAAGGGGGGGGGAGGAGGAGGAGAGGGGGATACGTGTCACGAGACTCAGGTTTGATTTCATACTGAGTGACGTCTATCCCTCCCCCCTCCCTCCCCGTCTCCCCCCTCCTCCCCCCCTCCGTCTCCCCCCTCCGGTCCTACCTGCTGCTCCAGGTCTCTCTCCCCGTCTCCCCCCTCCGCCTCCCCCTCCCCCACGGAGGCGGCCCCGGGCCCCAGGATGGAGACCTCGTCCAGCTGCAGCAGCTGCTGGCACAGGCTGTCCTTCAGGTGCTGGTTCAGCTGGCAGCTGGGGTCAGGGGTCACAAGGGCAAAAAGGTCACGGCATGTTTACCTCTGCGGCCTCTGCTCCAACAGCGCCCTCTCCTGGCCCGTCTGCTGATGGTACATGGGTGAGCACCAGCAGCTGCAGGAGGCAACCTTTTGGAGGTTAAGGGGAGCTTGTGTTGTGTCGCCGTGTCAAAGGTTGAGGCAGGTGGAGTTTGACTCCCAGCTGAACCCTTCCATGGGTACCAAATCGTACGTGTAGGTTGCATTTCTGGAACTTAGCCACTTTATAATTTACACCTTCAGAATTCATCATTTATATTGTTTAGACCATATTTTTTCTGTCTGTTCTGTTTGTCTTGTCCCGTCCTTACTTTAGCTTTCCGATTGGCATTTACTTTAGCGTCTATTTTTCTTTGCATTAGTACTTTGGATTCTTATTGTGTCGTATTTTTATCCTGTGTTTTCAACTGCTGCTGTAAGGAATACCTTCCTCCTACGGGGGATTATTCTAATCTGAAGAAGGCATATGAATCAGACTGGACGGCAGGTCACTTGAGTCACCGCTCCGCTAAAAGACTAAAACGGGTAAATCGATAAAGTGCGATCAATAAATCAGAAGCGGTGGTCGTCACGAACACTCCGAACACAATCGCCGGTCAGCCAATCAAACGTCTGGACGTCCTCCTACCAGCTGGCGGTCTGCAGGAGGTCCCTGAAGAACTCCTGGTGCCCGGGGAAGGAGGGGGGCGGGCACGGACCCACAATGCAGTGCGGCTGCCTGAGCCGCTCCTCCAGGCGCTTCAGGCGGCCCAGGCTGTCGGCTCCCAGCATGCCCAGCAGGTCGGCGTCGGGGGGGTCCGCGGGGGACGCGTTGGCGCGCGGCCCCTTGCACATCTGCCGGGTTTAGAGACGATGCTTTAATGTTGTTGTTTTTGTTTTACAGGATCGGGGTTCAAACCCCCCTATGCCCACAGTGCACCCGTAGGTGCCCCCGTACCGGCTCGCTGGTGACCCGTCTCCTAAAGGGGTCTCCTAAAGGGGTCTCCTAAAGGGGTCTCCTAAAGGACCCATATTATACCCCCAGGTGTGGCTGGAAGCCGTTACAGGCTGTTTTGAAAATCTTCTTCTTCCTCATCACAGGTGGGCGTGTCCACCTAGGTCTGTGCTGATAGGTCAGTCTAGCAGCCTACCCAGTGGGCTGTAGCAAACGTTGCTCATCTATCCGTCATACAGGTAGTCTGACACGTCCACCTGTGATGACGTATGATGGCTGATCCTACTCACACCTGGTGGTATAATATGTCACCTTTAGATTACTATGATAAATGATCAATAGAAGACAATGCTAAGTACGGACATGTCCCCAAAGCCACTGGCTCTTGCCACAACTCAAAAGTCCATTTTTCTGTGTTTCCGGTTTCAGAAAACTTTATGGATTAAATTCCATCATCATGACACCAACGGTAGAGAATCATTAGGTGTGTTTGCATCCATATGGTGCGAGAAGTCTGTGTGTGCGTGTGTGTGTCTGTGTGTGTGTCTATATGTGTGTGTGTTACCTGCACGAGTTGCTTGAGGAACAGCCGGGCGAAGTGGGAGTGGTTTCCGGCGGAGTTCAGCTGGCTCACCATCGCCCTGACGAGAGAGAGAGAGAGAGAGAGAGAGAGAGAGAGAGAGAGAGAGAGAGAGAGAGAGAGGGAGAGGAGAGAGAGAGAGAGAGAGAGAGAGAGAGAGAGAGAGAGAGAGAGAGAGAGAGAGAGAGAGAGAGAGAGAGAGAGAGAGACACAGACAGACAGACAGACAGACAGACAGACAGACAGACAGACAGACAGACAGACAGACAGACAGACAGACAGAGAGAGGGAGAGCGAGAGGGAGAGGGAGAGAGAGAGAGAGAGATGAAGGATTACATTGAATTAATTAGAAGCTAGATGAGCTTTTCGTGCACCAGCTGGAGAACAACATGTTTATTTTGTGCTGCCTTCCTCCTTTCCTTTGAGGTGAATACATCATCATTACACACAATTAAGCCATTAGGGCTTAATAGGCACTTATTTTTATATAAAGAGATTTACGGTGAATAATAAAGGCAGCAAGTCAACAAGGAACAGGGGTAACCTTTAATATAGGGGAACAATTTTAACATTGGTTAATGCAGTAATACTTATGCACCATTAGTTAATTACCAGTTAACTAATGATGCAGCAATAATTGACTTACGTGTTAACGTTTACTGATGGTGCTCATGTTAACTCAGGTAAGGTTCATGCTCACCAAGGTGTTCATTCATGCACTATTTAAGAGGGTGAGGGTGAACCCCAACCTCGATGCTAGAGCTATATGATAAGGCTCACTACTGAATGAACTTATTTTAATCAACGGTCCGATAATGTACCCTAACAGCAAAGGATCACCGGAACTGGTGTTGGTGGAGGAACAGGGTGAAGCTTGAGGGGGATGGAACCCAGAATGTGTGGACTGTGCCCCCCCCCCCCCCCCAGCAGCAGCGGGGGCTCCTCACCTGACTCTGCCTCCGAGGGCCGCCTCAAAGTTCCACCCTGGCTCCTTGTGGAAGTCCTCCCACTCGCGGAGCGCCTCGTAGAAGATGTCCCTGAGGGGGAGAGTCACAGTCAGCCCACCGGCAGTACGTCGACACAAGCAAGGGGGGACCTGGAGAGAGGCCGGGGGGGGCGCTACCTCTGCTTCTTGAAGATGTGGAAGGCCTTGTCGCTGCTGAAGTTGGAGCGGTTGTCGGTGGCGGGCTGGAAGGGGACCGAGTAGATGAAGGTGGAGGCCGAGGGAGACAGCTGACGGAGAAGGAAACACACCTTAGAACTATACACCAACTATGGGCGCGCTTTGGCCCAATTTAAAACGGTATCATTTGGGACTAAATGACGAGGGAAAGGACAGGTATTTTTATAGATGCCCTTTGATCAAAGGCGAGTTTTAAAATACTATTATTATTGAATTGATTGCTAATTATATAATTATTGAGGTTTATCTTTGTACATTTTCCCATGGTATTTGGACAACTTGTGGGACAGGTGTGTGTGTGTGTGTGTGTGTGTGTGTGTGTGTGTGTGTGTGTGTGTGTGTGTGTGTGTGTGTGTGTGTGTGTGTGTGTGTGTGTGTGTTACCGTGGCGGTGCTGGTGCCCTGGGCCTGGGACAGACGCTCCCTCAGAGAGGGGGAGAAGCAGGTCACCCTCTCGTTCTCCGCCAGCAGGCGTAGGGTGACCCGGTCCAGGTGGGTCACCAACCTGGAGACCGTCAACAACAACAACAGCTGCTCGGTGATTGGCTCAGAACAGGAGAGGGTGATTGGTGAGTGAGGTTGGAAGGCTCCTCAGTGAATCATGATCGATGGGAATGGACACGCTGTTTGGAAGCCTGTTGGGGTCACTTACTGAAACTGATTCTCCAGCACTCTCACCGCAAAATACACGCAGTTGTGTACCTGCCGGAGGTAACCGCTCTCCAGCACGTCTGAAAACAGAGGACAGCCCACGGTCAATCGCCACCCAGGTCCATGGTACTCTGATGGGGGGAGGGGGGGGGGACCCTCACCTGGTTTCACCACACACACACTCTGCTCCTCTTCCTCTGTGGTGGCCGCCGAACGAGACGTCAGCAGCTGAACCATGAAGAAGAGCTCCAGGAAGATGTTGGGCACCAGGTTCTCTGTGGGGACGGAGGGGAATTCAGACCACCATGACACAACACCGTGACGTTATAAGGCAGTGCAGAAAATACGCCAAGACCAACAATCTGACGTCTGAGGTTTGAATGCAGCGCCCCCATGTGGCCGTTTACCGGAAATGCAGGTGCAGTACACCTCTGCTAGCAGGTCCAGCTCGGCCATCATGGTGACCTTGGAGGGGTCAGGGCACACAGCCAGGGCGTCCGGGGTGACCTTTGACCCCATCCTGGGCATCACTGACTTGGTCGGGGTGGCAGAATCCACAGCGAGCTTCAGAGGAGAGCTGATCACCTGCGCTCGCTTGTTCCTAGAACACAGACACACCAGGGTTAGACAGTAGTACTGATAAACACCAGGGTTGGACAGTAGTAGTGTTAAACACCAGGGTTAGACAGTAGTAGTGTTAAACACCAGGGTTATACAGTAGTACTGATAAACACCAGGGTTAGACAGTAGTAGTGTTAAACACCAGGGTTATACAGTAGTAGTGATAAACACCAGGGTTATACAGTAGTACTGATAAACACCAGGGTTGGACAGTAGTAGTGTTAAACACCAGGGTTATACAGTAGTACTGATAAACACCAGGGTTATACAGTAGTACTGATAAACACCAGGGTTATACAGTAGTACTGATAAACACCAGGGTTATACAGTAGTACTGATAAACACCAGGGTTATACAGTAGTACTGATAAACACCAGGGTTATACAGTAGTACTGATAAACACCAGGGTTAGACAGTAGTACTGATAAACACCAGGGTTATACAGTAGTACTGATAAACACCAGGGTTATACAGTAGTAGTGATAAACACAGGTCGATTGGAGGGTAAACCACTCCCCTTACAATTCAGCTTTGCCACAGTTACAAGTTGGTCAACCATAGGGCCCAACCAGCTACTATTGCCAATCTTTGAAAGAAAATGAGGCAACTACCCCTTCAACGGCCAGCAGCATTGACCGGCCCATCAGCGGCAGAGGACCAGCACTTGTTAGCGCCATACGAGGTACGCAGCGTGGCCACTGCCTCCGTCCGTCAGCGGGCGCCGGAAGGCGTGTCTGACGGATGGGGGAGCGGTATTGGCTGACGGAGCCACAATCTGATTGGCTGACGGATCCGTCGCAGCCTGACAAGTTCTTCTGAACGCAAGAGACGGAGCCGACGGAACGGACGGACCCACAATGCATTTCGGGATCGCCCCATGCAAAGTCAATGAGTGGGCAAGAGAGTGTTCAACAAAAGTTACCAAGAGTTGTGACCTAATAACCCAGGGGTGCCCCCTTACTCACTTCTCCTCCCTCAGCAGCTCTCGCTCCTCCTGGAGGCTGAGGGCCCCCCCGGCCACGAGGGCCCCGCCCACCGCCTCTGCCCCGGGCGGGGGGGGGCTTGGGGGCCGGCTGAACGGCGTGGAGGTGAAGCAGCTCTTGGGCTTGGAGTGCGGCCGCTCGGCGCTGACCGGGGTGGGGTTGATCCTCCGAGACGGCTTGGTCACCCTGGAGGGGGGAGAACCGGAGAACCGGAGAGAACCAGTCACAGAGACAGAGAGAACCAAGAACCAGTCACAGAGACAGAGAGAACCAGTCACAGAGACAGAGAGAACCAAGAACCAGTCACAGAGACAGAGAGAACCAAGAACCAGTCACAGAGACAGAGAGAACCAGTCACAGAGACAGAGAGAACCAGTCACAGAGACAGAGAGAACCAAGAACCAGTCACAGAGACAGAGAGAACCAAGAACCAGTCACAGAGACAGAGAGAACCAGTCACAGAGACAGAGAGAACCAGTCACAGAGACAGAGAGAACCAAGAACCAGTAACAAAGACAGAGAGAACCAGTCACAGAGACAGAGAGAACCAGTCACAGAGACAGAGAGAACCAAGAACCAGTAACAAAGACAGAGAGAACCAGTCACAGAGACAGAGAGAACCAAGAACCAGTAACAAAGACAGAGAGAACCAGTCACAGAGACAGAGAGAACCAAGAACCAGTCACAGAGACAGAGAGAACCAGTCACAGAGACAGAGAGAAACAGTCACAGAGACAGAGAGAACCAGTCACAGAGACAGAGAACCAAGAACCAGTCACAGAGACAGAGAGAACCAGTCACAGAGACAGAGAGAAACAGTCACAGAGACAGAGAGAACCAAGAACCAGTCACAGAGACAGAGAGAACCAAGAACCAGTCACAGAGACAGAGAGAACCAGTCACAGAGACAGAGAGAACCAAGAACCAGTCACAGAGACAGAGAGAACCAAGAACCAGTAACAAAGACAGAGAGAACCAGTCACAGAGACAGAGAGAAATGATCGGAGGGTTAGGCCATCATCCGTTGGATTCCATTGTCATATTCATGTATTCACTTTTCTTTGTTTACATTGCATTTCTGGTACCGGTTTACAAATTGTATTGTTTACACCGTTTGTTGTTTCTTCTGTTTGTCTTGTCTTGTCCTTGTTTTGGCATTTAGATTAGCATTTACCATAGCTTCTATTTTTGTTTGCATTAGTATTTAGTATTTTTATTGTATTGTATTTATCTTGTGTTTTTCAACTGCTGCTTGACTGTCGCAACAAACTAATTTCCCCTACGGGGGATTAATAATGTTGGATTTAATATAATTGTATCTCGATTGTGTTGATTGTAATTGGCTGCGGATCCATAAGGTTATACAACACTTATATAACGTTCATAATGCATTAAGTCGACGACCTGCTGCTTGTTTACAAGCAGAAGGGGAAGAAGAGCTCTGACTCACGGAGGAGAACCAGGAGAAGAGCCGACCGGAGGGAAGTCCTCCATGTTGTTGAGGTTGAGATGACCCAGGTCAGGAGGAGAACCCAGATCACTGGACCTACTGTGACCGCCCCCACCTCCCCCTCCTCCACCCCCACCACCTCCTCCTCCTCCTCCTCCACCCCACCACTCCTCCTCCTCCTCCTCCCCTCCTCCTCCTCCTCCTCCTCCACCTCCTCCTCCCCCTCCTTCCTCCTCTTCCAGATCGCCTCCCTCCGCTCTCCCACCGCCCCGTCTCCTCGTTGTAGGTTCCTCCTCGCCCTCCCCCTCCCCCCCCATGCCGGCCCTGTGGTCCAGGGCCCACGCCTCCTCCCCCGCTCCTCCTGCGGACCCCCTTGGACGGGGGCTGCAGGCCGGGGCTGCTGTGGTGGTGGTGGGGGGGGTGCTCCGGGGGCGGGGAGACGATGTAGTCGCCCAGGCTCACCCTCTGGGTGTGCCTGCGCTGCTCCGAGCCCGACGGCCGGGAGGCGGGGCTCCAGGAGGGGGTGAGGGAGGGGCTACTGAGGGCGCTCACCCCGCTCAGCCCCGACTGGCCTCCCCCCTCCCACTCCGCCCCGGGGGAGACCGACGGGGCGGAGGAGAAGAGCTGGATCCGGCTGGAGCTCCGGGGGCCGGCGCCACTGGAGCGGCAGCCGCCCCTCCGCTCGCTGAAGGGGCCCCCCTGGGTCTGAGCGGGGGGGCGGGGGCGGATGGGGGTCTTGGCGGGGGTGGCGGGGCCATGGGTCAGGGCCTGGCTGCTCTGGTCCCGCAGGAAGTTCAGGAGGAACGGGACAAACTCCTGCTTCTGAACGGGGCTGAGCGCGGGCTCGCCGAGGGAGAAGCCGTCACCCTCCTGGCAGAAGGAGGAAGGAGGGACATGAGGAGGAGGAAGGAAGAGGAGGAGGAGGGGGAGGAGGAGGAGAGGAGGGACATGAGGAGGAGGAGGAGGAGGAGGAGGAGGAGGGAGAGACATGAGGAGGAGGAGGAGGAGGAGGAGGAGGGAGAGACATGAGTAGGAGGAGAGGGAGGAGGAGGAGGAGGAGGAGGAGGAGGAAGGAGAGACATGAGGAGGAGGAGCAGGATGAGGAGGGAGAGGAGGAGGAGGGACATGAGGAGGAGGAGGAGGAGGAGAAGGAGGAAGGAGAGACATGGGGAGGAAGGTTAGGATGATGGAGGGTCCATGACTGTAGCACTAGCAACAGAACAAACGTGACAACACTCGTTCAATGGGGAGGAAGGTTAGGATGATGGAGGGTCCATGACTGTAGCACTAGCAACAGAACAAACGTGACAACACTCGTTCAATTATCAAATCCATTGTTTAAGTTCACAGTTACAATATAAACGTGCATGTAGCGTCATATGACCCACAGAACTTCAGATCACGTGTGGTAATAACGTGAGATGACTGGTATGTGTCTGATGTTGAATGGAGAGTAACGGTTGGGGTGCACAGTTTTGGACGAGTTATTTATTGCTACCTCATTCACTTTTTTTTGAGTG
>OLKM01001746.1:10000-14126 GCA_900291075.1 Melanogrammus aeglefinus | reverse complement strand
GGGTGGTGGTGGCCGTAGTGGGGGTGGTGGTGGTGGTGGTGGGGGGAGCCCGTCAGGCTGCCCAGGCCCGACCGGGGGCCCCCGGTGGCCAGGGAGCGGTGGTGCAGCGGGGAGCCGCGAGCGCCCTGCACCAGCTGGGCCAGGCAGGACAGCAGGTCAGAGTCGCCGCCGCCGCCGCCGCCGCCCGCGCAGATACGGTACCGCCCGCAGCCTGGGGTGTGTTAGGTAGAGGGGGGCCCACGGTCGTGTTAGAGTGGTCTATAGTAGAACCACAGAGCGGGTTAGAGATAATCCTGTCTTAAAGGTCCCGTATTATACCACCAGCTGTGAGTGTTGTTACAAGACGTTTGGGAAATCTCCCTCTTCTGACATCACGAGTGGGCCACCTAGCTGTGTGCTGATAGGTCAGCCCTCCAGCCTACCCAGGGGACTGAAGGAAATGTTGTTCATCTATCAGTCACACATCTAGGTGGACACGCCCACTAGTGATGTCAGAAGGGGCAGGTTTTCCAAACGGCTGCTAACCACTCTCACACCAGGTGGTACTATGGGACCTTTAGTGGTTTTCTGCGCTTGCGTTCCTACAACTCTTAGATTTATATAGATTTATTCATATATTTTTCAATCTCTGTTCCTTTTCTTGACACTTATATTAATTGTTATATATTATCATTACTCCTGCGGCGACGTCTAAAGCACACTTCATTATGGTCGTTATCATCGTTATCATCGGTTCGGCCGGCCTGGGTTCCACCCTGGTTGCCGCGGCGACGGGGTCCTTACCTCCCCTCCACGGTGGAGCGGCCGGGGGGTTTCCCCGGGGGGGGGCGGGGCTGCAGCCCCTGGGGGGCCGGCGGGTCGGCGGGGGCCACGGGCCGCGGGATGCGGCTCTTGCGGGACAGCGGGCAGGACGAGGAGGACAGCGACAGGCGGTCGGACCGGGACCCCAGCAGGGAGTCCTCCTCCTGGGAGCGGTCCGAGGACGCCGAGGACGGCGGGTCCCCGCGGGGGGGGGGCAGCGAGGCCGGCCGGCGGCGGTCCGACAGCGAGGGGGAGGCGGCGGGCGACGGGGCGGGGCCCGGCGGGTGGGTGGCCCTCTTCAGGAGCAGCTTCTCCATGGCGGACCCCGGCGCGGGGGGGTCGGGGGGCCCGGCCGGCTCGGGACCGGGATGCGGCTCTGCCAGCGGTGGGGGGGGTTCTCGGGCGGGGGGGCGTGGCGGTGTGGGGGACGGGGGCCGGCTCCGGGGGGGCGCCGCCGTAGGCCGTCCGAGCCCGGGGCGCGGTGGGTCTCCACGGCGACGGCAGCATCAGCAGCATCGGAGGGGGCGGGGGGGTTGCGGGGGGGGGGCTTGGAGGAGGAGGACGTGTGGGAGGCGGCCGCGTGCCAGCCTCGCCCCTGGGGGGGCTGGGGGGGGCTTGGAGGAGGAGGAGCCGTGGGAGGCGGCCCCGTGGCTCAGCTCCGCCCCCTGGCTCTTCTGAGGAGAGGGGGAGAGGCGGCCGTTGGTGAGGGAGGCGCTGCGGGGGGACCGGGGGGAGAGGGGCGAGCGGGGGGAGCGGGGGGAGCGGGGGGAGGAGCCCCGGCTGGGGGCGGGGCTCTGGCCGCGGGACGGGCCCGGCTCTCCGTGCTGCTGCACCAGCCGGCCCTCCGCCGGGTGGAGGGGGCCGTCGGTGGGCGTGGCCGGCCGGCTGGGCGGGCGGGGCCGGGCGGGGGGGCGGAGGTCGCCGTGGTCGGCCCGGGCCTCGCCGCGCCGCTCCAGCAGCGGGCACTGGGGGGCGCTGTCGGAGCCGGACTGGGAGGAGGAGGGGCCGGAGGGGCGCTGGGCCGTCAGCTGCAGGGGGGGGGGGGGTGGCAGGGGGGGAGAAGAAGAAGATGAGGAAGAGGAGGAGGAAGGGGAGGAGGAGGAAGACACAGGTGTTACTCCAGCGGTCAACGGCGCCTGGGGGAAAACGCAGCGGTATCATTGGTAATGTGGCGGCCTGTTGCTGAGGGCCTACCGCAGTAGTGCCCCAGCAAGAGCCCCGCCCAGTGGTGCACTGGCTTATATATCCAAACAATACATGGCTTGTTATTATGGGATGTCAAACAGGGTGAGATTAGTCGTGGCGACTGCATGCAAAGGCCATATCTACCATGGTGGGGCGGAACACAGGGCTATGGGCAGTGTCAGTCAAGCAGTGAGTACTAAACCGGCAAGAAGGACAGGAGAGGGTCACGCAACTTGGCAGGGGGCTTCAACGAGGAAAGGGTGAGAAACAAATAGAGGGAGAGAGAGAGGAAGAGCAGCAGAGAGACGACAAAGACGACCTGAAACAAAAGAGACCGTGCGGCCGGTAGTCATGACTCCACATTCCGATACACACATGCGACAATCACGCGCACACGCGCGCGCGCACACATGGTGCGACCCCCTAACCGGGTCACAACAACAACAACAACAACAACAACAACAACAACAACAACAACAACAAGGGGGGGGGGGGGGGGGAGGGGGCGTGTCCGGTCACTGAGCATGCTCTGTCTGGACACAATAGCCCCCCCCCCCCCCGCTTTCCACTGCGCTCGATGGAGAGAGCTGCCCGGCAACAAACACGTTGATGAGCCAGCCAATGAAATCAAAGGAACCGACCAAAACAAAGACGCAACCGTGACGAAAAAAGAAACAACTCAAAATACAAATGAAAAGGAAGACGATGAGGAGGGAGGAAGGGCAGAGAGCTGAGATGGCGCTTTGGGGGGCAGGCGATGTCAGCACGAGAGGAGGCGCGTCGATGGGTTGGGGGGGGGGGGGGGGGGGCGAGGAGGTGGAGGGTGGGGGGTGGCGGGGGGGGCGACCTGCCGGCCAATCACCTGCTGCAGCTGAGCGCGCGTGATGCGTATGACAGAGGGGAACTTGGCGTTGGCGGCGCCGGCCGGGATAGCGGGCAGCTTCCTGCGGGCGGGGGAGCGGGCGGGGGCCGGCGGCGGCGGCGGAGAGGTGGACGGCGGCGGGGGGGCGGCGTGGCAGGAGGAGGAGGAGGAGGAGGCGCGCCCCCGCTGGTGCTGGTCGGCCGACAGGCTGCGGCGCAGGGCGACGGGCCGCCGGAGGTGCAGGGGGTCCGACAGGGTGCAGAGGAGGGTGTGGGGGCTGGGGGAGCGCAGCTGCAGGGGGCTACACGTCCGCACCGCCACCGCCGCCTCCTCCGGGAGGGACGGGGGAGAGGTGGGGAGCTAGGAGACGGGAGAGGGGGAGAGGGAGAGAGGGGGAGGAGTGAGGGAGAGAGCGACGCGGAGCTGAAAGCGTGGCGGAGTGGCGCGGGGGGGGTCCGGACAGGCGCACGGGGATCTTCCAGGTTCGGAACGTTACGGTCCAGTCGGACGCCTGCTCCCGCGCAGTCGGATTCTAATCTGGGAATTTAAAGCGGAGCGGGAAAGCTCCGAGCCTGGGACGGTCCACGCATGAGGGGGGCGAAGGTTGGGCTTTGTTTGAAAACAGATGTGGACTCTGTGGTCGTGAGCTCAAAACCAGCAGTGGTCAGCGAGGGTCTTATCGTGGTCGGGGGTCTATCAGGACCGGCTGGATTAGGGTTCAACTTGGAGAGGGGGGGGGGTGTCTGAATGTGGGGGAGAAGGCCCAAAGGACAGCAGTTAGATCATCTAAACCGCTTTCATCCAAAAGAACGGATTTGCATGAAATGATGAGACTTTGCGAGAATCTTTCTACGATGCGAGGACGATCGATGACGCTTGGAGAAGATAAAAAGAGGATGGAGTGCTGACGTTCAGGGTAGAGAACGGGCGATAGAGTAACAAAGGTCATGAGCAGCAGAAGAAGCAAACAAATGGTCTGATCCGTCAGCGAAAACCGAAGGAGAAGACAAGGACTCTGTCAAACCAAACTTAAAAGTAAACTTTGCAAACAAGCACAAGCAAATGCAACCGCAAATTAACCTCTGCAAAAATTAGATCAACGTGAACAATAATATAAAATAAATAAATGCCAGTCATAGTGCAACTCAAAGCCGTGAGCTCTCTCTCATCGCGTCCCCCGTCTGCCGTTACCCCCCCCCTCCCGTCTGCCGTGTACCCCCCCCCCCCCCCCCCCAATACTCTCTCTCGTATCAAATACAGCGAAGCGACGGAGCCACT
>OLKM01001746.1:0-5000 GCA_900291075.1 Melanogrammus aeglefinus | reverse complement strand
ATGTCATAACAACACAAACAGACCCTCTTAACGACCGTCTGGGTGATTAAACGATCCCGCCGCTGATTAAACGATCAACGATTGCTTTAACGTTTTCTGCCCGGTGACAAGAGTAAAGACAACCGTCCAATGGGGAGGCTGCTCAAACACAGGGCGGGGTCATGTGACAGGGCGGGGTCATGTGACAGGGCGGGGTCATGTGACCTGGTAGTCGGGCTTGGTGAAGTAGTCCAGGCTGGCCACGTGCTCCAGGAACACCAGGAACTCTGACGGGAGGTGCTTCAGCATCAGCCGGTGGTCGTATGTGTCCTTCAGCTTCCCCACATGCTCCTGGACGCACACACCACACACACACACACCACACACACACACACACACACACACACACACACAGACACACACAAACAGGACCACACACAGACACACACACACACAACACAGCACACACACACACACACACACACACACACACACACACAACAGAACAGACAGACAGACAGACAGACAGACAGGACACACCAGCACACACACAGATACACACACACACACAAACACACACACACACACACACCACACACACACACACACACACACACACACACACACACACACACACACACACACACACACACACGTCACACACACACACACACACACAGACACACACACACACACACACACACACACACACACACACACACACACACACACACACACACACACACACACACACACACACACACACACACACACACACACACACACACACACACACACAGACACACACACACACACAGACACACACACGCACGTACACACGCACACACACATACACGCACCAAAACAACCACACGTACACACACACAAGCACACACACATACAGACAAGCACACACACACACACACACACACACACAGACAAACACACAAACAAGCACACACACACACCCCCGCACAAACACACAAACACACAGTCACTCGGTCAGTCACCTGCCCATCCCTGTCCCATCCTGTCCAGGTGACACGACCATGTTTGGAATGGCGATGGGCTGTCCTTACTTTGTCCTTGATCTTTCGCCACGGCAACTGTCCCACCAGGAACTCCACCAGCATGTAGAAGAGGGACCACAGGTCGTCATGACGACCCATCTCCTGCGTGGACACACACAGCCCCCAAGGTCAGGTCATCACACGGCGTGACCTTCAGCCATCGGCCCCATCCTCCTTGAGGTTGTCATGACAACGATGCATCATGCAGGATGGGGTCGACAGAGTTCTGACTGAGTGTGTGTGTGTGTGTGTGTGTGTGTGTGTGTGTGTGCATGTGTAGTGTGTGTGTCGACTGTGTGTGTGTGTGTGTGTGTGTGTGTGTGTGTGTGTGTGTGTGTGTGTGTGTGTGTGTGTGTGTGTGAACTGGCATACCAACCTTGTTTTTGTGAGCGTTGACGGACGCGTAGCGCACCGTGCCTCTAAACCCCGCCACCGGCCGCGGCTGGACGAGAGAGAGAGAGAGAGAGAGAGAGAGAGAGAGAGAGAGAGAGAGAGAGAGAGAGAGAGAGAGAGAGAGAGAGAGAGAGAGAGAGAGAGAGAGAGAGAGAGAGAGAGAGGGGGGGGGAGGGAGGGAGAGAGAGAGGGTTATCAAATTCACCACTTTGTTTACTTTGCCCATAATGGGAGATAACAAGAATCAAAACCAGGGGATTGAACCAGGATCCGTTCGACTGGGATTTGTACAACCTGACCAATAACCCTCCTACTGCGCAACACCGTACTCTTTAAAGTATAGTAGTGTGTGTGTGTGTCTGTGTGTGTGTGTGTGTGTGTGTGTGTGTGTGTGTGTGTGTGTGTGTGTGTGTGTCTGTGTGTGTCTCGTGTGTGTGTTGTGTGTGTGGTGTGTGTTGTGTGTGTGTGTGTGTGTGTGTGTGTCTGTGTGTGTGTGTGTGTGTGTGTGTGTGTGTGTGTGTGTGTCTGTGTGTGTTGTGTGTGTGTGTAGTGCGTGATGGAACAGCAGGTACTTACATACCTGCAAACTAGTCACCTTTAGGCGAAATTCGCCGTTTTCAACTCAAAATAGGTCATTTACGTGAATCGTGTAGATCCGAAGAGTTTTTTTTAAGGGGGGGGGGGGGAGACTGACCGACCAGCCAACCAACCATAGACTGTATAATAACCAACTGTATAATGAGTGAGTGAGTTTGCTATCTTCACAATACAAACAATCTTTGGCCAAACTACTCGCGTTCCACGACCACCAATCATAATCAAGATAAACCACAGCCCATCGTTCCAGTCTTCAGTGGACTGCTCAGTCGTCAGCGAGTTACAGCTTCAAGCTTTGATGTCTAGTGTGGAAGAAATTAATGATTATATTCTATGTTGGTAAACCATGATTATTGGTCATGGTCTGTCTGTTTCCTTGTCTTGTTTTGGCGTGTTTCCGGTTTTACTTTGGTATCTGTCTTGTTTCCCTCCTGTGTGATTACTGCTCCCTCCCCTAATGTGTTTCAGCTGTTACTCGTTGCGTGCCCTGTGTGTGTTTGGTATTTAAGCCCTTATCTTTCCTTTGTTGCTGATCGGATCAGGATTTTAGTTTGTGGTGAGTGGTGTCCTGTGTGTTACCTGTATTCCCTGCGTTCCCCGCGTTCCTTGCCTTTTAAGTTAATAAATTATCCTTTTACCTGCGATTGGGTCCTACATGCCTGCCTGCTACCTGCTAACCGTGACATTATTATTCGGCCTAAATATCTAATGGTAGAAAATATCTGAAGCGCCTCTGGATTCTGATCCAGGGCTTGACGAGGTGCCAGGCAGTCTGAGGTCAGAGCGCAAGTTGGAACCCCCCAAAGGAGCCGGAGACTACGGGGTCAATGCGTGCTGACCTCAGCCTGGTGTTTTAGATTAGCCATTGGTTGACCAGGACTCTATGACTGATTGTGTGCGGACACCCCAAACAAGAAACGGCTTTGTATGTGTGGATAAAAACGAGGCTGGGATCTGTTGCTTAAGTAAATTAATAGCTAGACCAGTTCTACGTCACCCAGTTAATGCGAAAAAAAAGTGAAGGCTAATCTCCACAGCATCCGTATTATCTGATATTACTGGCGGCTTTGTCATTGTGGTGACATATGAGAGGGATGAAAGCGAACACGTAATGAAAAAATACACATCCGTGTGTGGTTTAATGAGTAGCTAGCAGTGATGGAAACACCAACTCAATTTGTCGCCCGTTGTCGCCAAAGTTTTTTCGCGACACAAATCGTAATCTGTCGCTGTGCAAGTTTTGTCTAATTTGTCGCCACAACAAGATAACCACCGTTGGATGTCTTTTGTGGAAGAGGGAGAGACGTCGGAGGACCTGACGCAGTCTATTCTTAATATTTTAATGACCACGGAAGAGGCAGTGAATGAAGTAGAGATTTATCAGATGGGCCTAAACCATTGAAACGCACAAGACCGGAAACCATAGCAACGCCGGTAAACAAACCCCGCGAAGCCCAACCCCCACGAGAGCTCCCCGCGCTACGGCCATCAGGAGGCGCACAGAGCTTTGGGCCGTGATATTATATACAATTATATTATATACTATTATATATATATAGAGCTCCGGGAGTCGCAAACGACAACAATCACTTCCTCCATCATGCTGCAGTTCACCCCGGACTGCACTGCACTGAGTTGGCCGGTTGAGCGCTGATTGGCTGTCACGTTACACATGTCACTCAGTGGCCACGCTGTTGAACGCTGATTGGCTGTCACGTTACACATGTCACCCAGTGGCCACGCTGTTGAAAGCTGATTGGCTGTTACGTTACACATGTCACCCAGTGGCCACGCTGTTGAACGCTGATTGGCTGTCATCATGCGAAATTCGTGTCAAAGTTGAAATAAAAAAGAAAAATAACTATTATTTCACTTTTTCCATAGTAGGCTCATGCCCAGTGGCGTCACTATGCTGTTTTAATCGGTGCTAAAGCCTCGGATGTTATTTAATTAGCCCCGAATATGATCTTTGAGGAAAAAAAGAAAATACAAATATTTATAAACATTTCTAAGTAGCCTAGTCTAGATAGTCCTTCTGGCAAGAGAATTAACATCTACATAGTTTAATCTATATTTAGTTAAACTTTGGTGTGTGTCTATTTTTGTGTGTTTATCTTTATGGTGTGTGTATATATATGGTTTGTATCTATCGTGTGTGTGTGCATATGGTTTGTATCTATATGTTGTGTGTATCAATATTGTGTGTGAATCTATGTGTGTACCTGTGGTGTGTGCGTGCATATGGTGTGAATCTATATGGTGTATGTGTGTCTGTATGGTGTGTGTCTGCATTGTGTGTGTGTGTGTGTGTGTGTGTGTGTGTGTGTGTGTGTGTGTGTGTGTGTGTGTGTGTGTGTGTGTGTGTGTGTGTGTGTCAACGGTTGCAACGGAGACGGTATCTCGCGAAGCACTCAGAGAGCAGATATTCTCGTGTGGTAACATTGCCCTCTGCTGTCCACATCCGCTCACTACACACACAGGGACGCAAGATCATACGTGACTTCCATTTCACCAACTTGACTTCCTTTTCACCAACTTGCATCACACACACCACACACCCACACACACACACACACACACACACACACACACACACACACACACACACACACACCATGCAGACACACACCATACAGACACACACCAATAGTTTTGAAGTATGAATCTAAATCAGTCAAATCACTCATCCCTTTCATTAAAATGAGGGAGGTCATTTAGGATCAAACACAGAGCTGAAAAAGCCTCTCACTGTTACCAAGGCGACCAGAGGGCTCCGAACCTGCGTTGAGTTTATTACATTAACATTTAGGTCTTTTGGCAGACCCTTTTATCCAAAGCGACTTACATCGGTTAATACACACATTGACATGCCGACGGCAGCCAGCTCGTCAGGAGCAGTTAGGGTTATGTGTCTTGCTCAGGGACACATCAACACTCAGCTAGGAGGAGCTGGGGATTGAA
>OLKM01001745.1:71561-99055 GCA_900291075.1 Melanogrammus aeglefinus | reverse complement strand
TGACTGAGGGAACCGGAGCATCAGAGGCGTGACTTATTCGTCAGAGGTCTATGTAAAGTATTCATGCCTGACGCTCCATTGTGCCTGCACACACAGACACCACACAAGTACACACATACACACAAAGGGGTTTTATTAGAACACAAAAAGCACACGCACACATGTATGCACACACACACACAGAAACACACACTTGCACACACACTGACTGACAGACGGTCAGACGGAAACACCTAGAGAGACAACGTCTTCTTTCCCTTAAGCTCACTGCCCGTCCTGACTTCAGCCAGTTTGGATACATGACCCCTACATCCATTGTCTCCTAATTGGAGTTGGCTCCGCTCCTCTCTTCCCTCCTGTTCCTCCAGGCCTTGTCGTCCTCTTATGTACCTGTCTCCCATCCTTCAGTCCTGTCGGCTGGGAGGATGAGCAGAGAGCGATATGGGCCGGCTCCTGTTACCGCTGCCAACATCCTACCGGTTCTAAATATATATTTTAAGGTTCATCAGAAAGTTATGTAATTCCAGCTAAACACTGTTTCAGAAACGTTCATATAAGATGTGTTTCACTCACACATCTCCTCAACCGGGTCTAGTGGTCCGCTTCTAAAATGGAGGAACCAGTCTCCTCTCCTGAGATACCCTAGAAGCACTAGCACAAGCACTTTTATTCACTCGAATAGACAGCCCCAATCATTACGCTCCAAGGACCGTACGTTTTATATTGCTTTATTTAGTTTTGGATCAATACATGTTGGTCGATCAGTGTTAAAATTATTTGAATAAGGGGATTTGCAGATGAGTGACTGAAAGTACAGTGTCTAATCTGTGTTATCTACTTCTTGGCTGGAAGCCAGGGGAACGCTGGCACTTGAACAATAGAACAGAATTGAAGAGCTGAATCCAATAACATCCAATAGGTTTACAGTGAGAACGTTCTCTTGAAAGTGTATTTTTACCGAACCCTCACGTAACTTTGCAAGAGGTATCCTATGTATCCACTTATAGAGGATCTATACAAGTTATTGGGTCGATTTTGGGGGCAAAGACAAAAACAGTGTTTAGACTGTAACAGCCCACTGCGAAACATTAGGGCATTCTGTATTTTCCAGTGGTTGTTAAACTTGTTTCTTCTGTTAATGGGAGGAATATGTATAGATGATCTGCATCATCGTCTCCGAAAATGGAAATTCAGTTGAGATAAAAACCTTATGATATTGTTGAGCAGCAGTGAATGAGATGGGGTGAATGATCAATTATCTTACGGCCTATGTCATAACGGGCAAATTTAACCACGGTTGAAGAGTTTTAAGAGCGGCGTCTTTAGGCTTATTATAATTCCTATTAAACAAGCCATCATAACAAGCCATGATGTCATTGTAACAGACCACCAGAGATGCAATCATAGTTAGAGAGTGCCTTGTTTCACTTGTAATGTGCAGCATAGGTGTGCGGTGAGTGGGCTTAAACCATTGTGAGGCACGCCATGGCACTGGCGATTACCATGACTAGTACAGATTTTGTATGCTTAATTTCAATTAATTAAACAAATGCAACAATGAATGATGTGCTCTCTGTTTGGGTCAGTCCTGGGGTTATTGTTGTGCTGTGTG
Source organism: Melanogrammus aeglefinus (assembly GCA_900291075.1). Classification (NCBI taxonomy): domain Eukaryota; kingdom Metazoa; phylum Chordata; class Actinopteri; order Gadiformes; family Gadidae; genus Melanogrammus; species Melanogrammus aeglefinus. The sequence continues at coordinate 97,443 of OLKM01001745.1, read as the reverse complement.
TAGGGGTGAAATCGAATCTTAAACGATTCAAAAGTACGAAGGAAATAAAGACATTTAGTCAACATCGTGTTTAATAGTCTAATCGCTGCGTCTGGAATATTTTCCTTTGGGAGGGTTGAGCCGCTTAATGGGTGATTTCACATTCTTGGCTTCTGGAAGGAAAAGCCTATCATTTGTCAGTGGGTTTTGTGGGCGTGGGGAATTGACTTGTCTTCTGTGTGCAATTTGCCCTGTTATATTTTGCTTACAATAAACGTCCTTATTTTTTTTTGGATTACCCCTTTGTGTAATGGCAGTGGCACTTTCCTTTATTTACTTATAGCCTGACAAGATACACGATATCAGAAAAAAACATCCAAAGTTTGGCAGGTTTTTCGGAACTATTAAAGAAGGCAAAAAATCATACCATTAAAATGTCAAACTCAAACTGTCAATAGCTGCTGTCCCCAGTGACTCTGTTGGTTTTCGCTAGTGCGTTTCAGCCAAATTGAATAGTGCTGTATTTGTTCTATACACTTAAACATTCATGTATTTGACGTGTTTAATCAAGCAAATGCTTCAACAGTCTCTATTGATGCGTGTCTTGTCGTGATCGGATGTGACTCCCATTCAGAATCGGACACAACGGAGCTCTCCGTCTCCTCAGAGACCGGCCCCTGCTGGATTTCATAGATGTATTATATAGGTGTATGTATATATATTTATATTAATATACTAATAAGTATATTTTATTCGCCTATATTTTCGTGTCAAATTGAACGCAGAAACTGACATGAACTGACGCACACTGTTGTCCTATTTTGAAACAGTTCATATTTACGTTTTAATTTGTGCCCGACTAGAAACTGTGCTGCGGGGAACGCTGATCAGCCAATAGATTTTTTTCAAGTGACAAAAACTTAGCCATCAATGAACCGCATGTCTAAAAATATATGCATGATCGATGAGTCATCGGGTTAGTGGCAGCCTGATGAATTAGAATCGGCCGTGCTAAATCTCAGTGTCATCTGTGCTGTGCTGTGTTGTGTTGTGTTTAGTTGTGTTGTGTTGTGTTGTGTTGTGTTGTGTTGTGTTGTGTTGTGTTGTGTTGTGTGTGGTCTAGGGAGGGACGGTGGCCAGATTTGCTGATGGTTTCAGCGGCCCCCCCCCTGGAATCTCAGTTTCTCTGTTGCCCACGCCAAGCAGGCACCTGGAGTTTCCAGAAGCCCATTCACACACACACACACACACACACACACACACACACACACACACACACACACACACACACACACACACACACACACACAGACACACACACACACACACACACACACACACACACACACACACACACACACACACACACACACACACACACACACACACACACACACACACACAACACACACACACACACACACACACACACACACACACACACACACACACACACACAACACACACGACACACACGACACAACCAAATTCAGTGGTCAAAGTTATGACCGCGGCCGTGCTCCCATTGTAGACTTCCTATTCATTTGACTGATGCTGTCTTTGGCTCTCTGTCTGCGTGCTCGTGTCCACACAACACGTCTCTTAAACCTCTCTTTTCCTTGCTCATCCTTGTCTCTCCAGTTCATACGCCAACTAATCTCTTCTTTCTCGTTCTTGCACGGAAAGCGATTTTAACTGAGAGGCATGAGGTTCGCATCAATCAATCCACCCTCCCGATTCCATTTCGTTGAACAATCTTTTACCTTGACTTCTCCGCTATCTCTCTCTCTCTCTCTCTCTCTCTCTCTCTCTCTCTCTCTCTCTCTCTCTCTCTCTCTCTCTCTCTCTCTCTCTCTCTCTCTCTCTCTCTCTCTCTCCCGCCCTCCCGCCCTCCCGCCCTCCCTCTTCACTTGCCCCGCCCGTCTCTCCAACACGCTGTTGGATGCTTTCTTGTAGCGCTGAAGAGGAGTTTTCAACAGGTCCTCCACTCCCAGTATAGTCTATGGGTGTTGTCAGACTCAGGTTTGATCAACCGTAACCCATTGTTTCAATTTACACTTATCAAGATACAAGATAGAGATGTATCACACTGCTCTGCTTGATGAGGTTTAGCTTGAGGAGCAACATCTTCTTCATGCCGTCTTCCATGTCTCAGCGACTCAGCAGCACTATTATCACAAACTACTGAATCTTCATTTGTTTGTTTTTTCTGATCAAGGAATTGCGAGATGATATGTTAAACTGATTTTAGAATTTGCTCTGGTTTTTAATTAATGTTAGCCGTGTATAGCTGCCTTGTATATTTATATTTTTCTGTGTGTTGTGTTGTGGCATATGGCATGTGGCCAGTTTATGATGGCTGCGACTTAATCTATTTTATATTATGTATTGGTTCAAATATGAAACGGCACATGAATGGCAAATTCAGCCATGAGCGTGAAAGACATATAGACACATACTCATCTGCCTTTCATTCCTCAATCCATGGCAAAAAGCCCTAATCCTTGTTCCTGCAACGAGCCGGAGCAATATAAGTGATTGTAGAACTACGTACACACACACGCACCCATGCACACATGCACACACGCATGCACACACACACACAGGGATGCCCACACAAACACACAGAAAACACAATGAACAATCCACAACGTAATCTTGCCTATGAAGGGATTTAATATGAATGCCTTGACATGGCACACTCTTCCTATGATTTATAAGAAGAGACTTTAGACACACTTTCCCCTGCCCACCCCCACTGAGATAAACTAAAACATTAATGTAGGTCGAGCCTGGTAGATCCAGCCTTGGCATCTTGGGCCACTAGCTCTCTCTCTTTCCCACATGCACACATATGCAAACACACAAACGCACGCACACACAGACAGACACACACATACGCACGCACACACACAAACACACACACACACGCACACACAAACACACACACACACACACACACACACACACACTCATACTCACTCACTCATACTCACTCACTCACTCACTCACTCACTCACTCACTCACTCACTCACTGACTGACTGACTGACTGACTGACTGACTGACTGACTGACTGACTGACTGACTGACTGACTGACTGACTGACTGACTGACTGACTGACTGACTGAATGACTGACTGACTGACTGACCGACTCACTCACTCACTCACTCACTCACTCACTCACTCACTCACTCACTCACTCACACACATTTCATTTGCATTATAGTGTGTAACTCTTTCACGGTAGCCCCTTGAAAGATTAGAGTGGGAGAGTGAGCTTCAGAGTTTTCAGAATTTGTGTGACAGATAGTGATCCCACTTTGAACCATGAGGATGAATATGAATAACTGATCATTAATCATGCAGGATTAAGTATCATGTATTGACTGCCTTTATCTTTGAGTGGACCATTTTGTAACATTGTAAGTGTGCACTCCTCTTACAGTAATTTAACCAACCATTTAAAATGATGAATAATACTTAATAATTTGCTGGGGTTTTTTTTCTTGTGCCCTGCTATTATGCGGACACAATCAATATAATTTACATATGAAACCAAACACTATAGATTTTTCACTAGTATTACCCAGGCAATGATACTAGCATTGCTCCTGCCTCTCATGGTCGAGCTGCAAATATGGATAATGTTCCTGGAGGGGTTGGTGCTGTACTAACTAGACTAGACTGTGGCCATCGCAGAAGATTTGTCCTTTTGATATCCTTCAATTAATTCCATCGTTAATAAAGTGAGTCAGTCAGCCGTAAGTCCTGACTCCGCTTGCAGGTCAATGATGAGGTTTGTTCAAACGGTTTTCACGTAAGAGCTGTTTTTTTTATATACGAGAAACAGATGTGGAAGATCTCTACCCCCCCCCCCCCCCCCCTCCAATCTCTATCGCTCTCTCCAACTCCCACTCAAGTATTTTTGTCTCTTATCCTGCCATACACAGTCTTGTATATGCAACCAGAGTGAGCACTGAGTACATTTAATAGCAAAGGCAGGACCACCATTTCCTTCTGATCCAGGAACATATTTATACAGGTTTAGATGTGGCTTCCTTATTCCTAATATCCCCTTAAATTATTGAAAACCCTGTGAGGGATCAACTGCAGGATAACGCAGGTTATGAGGTTATGAGGTTATTCCTCAACAGGGAGGTTATGAGGAACATGAGGTTTTGAACACGATACTAATTTTCCTAACAACCTGGAGACCTTCATTGTTGCTGCGTAGTCAAATGCAGTTGGCACAGGTTTCCTTTTCTTTGGAGACCCATCGAAAGCCAGCAGTTATTTAGTAACATATCGCGTTTCGAATATTAGATTTTTGGGGCACCGTCGACAAAGCCAGTGCTTGCTCTGGTAAGAGATGTAATTTATACTACGAGGGAACTATAAAGTTAGCTGTTCTGGAACAATAACCCAACATTTTGGTAAATATTTTGCTGCACATTATTGCCAACCCAATGAATTTGTATGCATGATGTATCTGGAGAAGCTGTTGCCCAGTGTGTCACAGTTTTCCTGAAACACCTCCACGTTTGTGTGCAGCAGTGCATTAAATTGCTGCGTATATTCTGTTCCTTTGTGTCTGGTAGCACCTCGGTAAAGGGCTTGTGAGGGCCTGTGGGAGGATAGGTAGATGTTTCCCATTCCCATTTGTTTAGGAGGTTGTCTGATAGCCAGGTGAAACAGAGCAAAAAAGCTAACACAGCCATCGGGTGGTTCCATCACTTGGAAAATTAGTTAAAAACATCTGTTTGTTATCCTATATCTTCTATTTTTGACTCTTCCTCCTGCTGCTGCTAGCGGATCAGTCAATTTATTTTCATTTTCCTCAATCTGGTCCATCTGAACAGCTTAAAGTTGAAGTGTGTAGTTTACCGGCAACTTTGAGTTTCGTTACAATGGAATGAGCCTTTTATAAGTACATATTGAGAGGGTCCTATTCCATGGGGGCAGCATTTCGCGCCGGTATATTTCTACAGTAGCCCAGAACAGAAACAGCAGAAGAAAATGTGTTTTGGGCTAAAGGTTCTAGGGGGATGTGTTAATCCCATTGCTTTTTTAGTACTGTGGTTGTTAAGGAGCGTTATAATGAGTGATGTTGTACATGCAATGCGCGTCAGATCGTGCCGTTTTACTATAGGTGTCCGAGAGGCTTAAACTTCTATCGGATGTGGACATAGACCGCTGGCAAAACAGAGCTCCATACATCTGTTTCAAAGTTAAAGTTAAACCCTCTGTTGAATAACCCGATGCTGCTCCTTGCATTTGTATGTTTCTAGATGATTACATTTGACTAATAAGTTTCCCACTTTTTAGTCCGGGGTGTAAAATTGTCTAGCGAATGGCAATTTGTGGTTTAGGGGGATTATGATAAGTGGGGGTTCATTCTTTAACACATCCATATTTTGGAGCGGTTATATTTTGAGGTTGGTTTCCTGTTTGACATCTCAAAGTAAGCTGTAACTCTTTTGGAAGAGGTTGGTATCCAAAACTAAACTGTTGCAATAGCACACCTTCAAAAGCATTTATATTCATGCACCAAAGTGCATGTAGACATTGGTTTGTAGCACCGACTGCTTCGAGATGAAGGATCAAAGCATATAACAGATAGGTCTGTGAATGTAGTTACTACTATGGATCAAATAAGAGTGCTGTATGTTGAGAAACATAATAAGGCTGTTAGAAAAGCTGGGTACTATTAAAATGGAAGTCGTTGTTTTGCAAAATGTAAATTGCAGCGTATACGTACGAGTCCCATTCACCTGCATGATTTCTTAATGTTGAATCGATGTGGACTGTTGTGGACAATGACATGATGTTGGAAGTAGGTACCTACCGGCACCTATTACCTTCCACCTTTGATTGGCAGAAGGAATGTGATAGTATACTGAAAAGCTCTACTCTGATCCTGTCTAGGTCAATCGGTATTTAGTAGAGCATGGCATTAACACTACCAGGGTAAAGAGTTAGACTTCCTCTGACTCATCTCCACTGTTCAAACACGATTCATTTGTGGTAGTTTGCGGAATATGCTAAACCTTAGTTTCCTTAATGAAGTTGCATTCAGTAGCGTTGCTCACGACCATTATCATCCCCTGGCTGTGTTGCTGGCTCTCTGTCTGTGTTCACAATATGAGCCATCCTGACTTCCCGGGAGGGCCATTAGTCCAGCTCCGGGATGCTTTGGGTCAATCGTCGAGAGAGATTTGGAATGAAAAGTTTTGGGGCTAATTGGCCTAATGCCATTTAATATAACGAGCCGTGTCGTCAATATGCATATGTGCACAATTGCCGAGGCCAGTCTGCAGTGTTGAAGATGTTTTTGCTCTGAAATAGGACAATTCAAATATGGTTGACTCTTCTCGGAATTTGCTGGAGAGAGTTTATGTTTTAAGAACTCCTGATGGAGGGTGAAACGTATCAAGTGTTAGAGCCGGAGGGACTGAAAAGTCGACGGGTGGACTTAGAGAGGCAGAAAGATGTGAATAAAGAAGGCCAGATCAACAGGGTCAGCATTTGTCAGGTTGAATGGGCAGGTAGACTACGATTAGTAATATGGAATCCTGTAGTCCTCTGATGTCCTCAGAAATGAGTCGTTCCGTAGAGGTAATCCAAGTGAAACCCCGGTCAGAGGTTGACAGCAAGAACATTTTTATTTGATCTGTCTGGTCAATAAAACAAAGTCGAGCTCCTCGGCTCAACCGGAGCAATTGATCGCTGCGTTTCACGTTCTGTTGGCTCTCTCGCTCGACCGGGAAACTCTGGATGACAGTCCCTGGAAGGTCAAGGTGGGCGTTCAACTCACCACTCGCCCGCTCTAAATGAAGACGTCACTGTGCATTGATGAAATTTTATAATATTAAATTTACACACACCCTCATGCATTTGTACGCGTTCAATTGTTTGCTTTGTTTGTTCGATAAGAGTTAACTATATGAACCATTGGCCTAGCATATCGGCAATCAATGTTGCAATTCTGGTCGATCCTGCCCATCGCTCTTTGTTTAAGTGGTATTGCCTCTGATTTAACAGCCAAAAACAAAGTATATGGCCATCTAAATACTTGCTATAGCCTGAGGTGTGTTCTCAAACGTTGTTGACAGGTTCATGATAGGTAGTCATGTTCAGAACTGCTTTAGGCTTACAGTCGCTTGCAAGAGAGAAAGCCTTAACCTTGAATGTCTAACAGGACTGGCATCCCATTCAACCAGTCTGAATGTCATCTGATTAGATGTAAACCTTAACCTAAACTATTCCAGGATCCTGACTTGGATAGCAAATGTAGCCATGAGCAGATCACTCAAAAATTAACTACGTTTCACTCCTTTCACTTTTGATTTATTTTCACAAATGACATACCACTGCTGGGTGTTTCTGGATTCATGTGTTTTGACTCCTTTCACAGAAGCTTGAAAATAACCCCAGTGGTTAGTCCATTTCCTCAAAGCGGGGGCTTGTGGCCAAAGCAGCCTTCCATTGTGTTCCTCTCTTAGCGTTCCCTCACTCCATCCCACTGCTAATCTCAGCAGTCAGTAATCGGCATCTCAGTGGCCCTCAGTGACTTTTACTGTTCTGGAGCTATTCTTAGCTCAGTGTCTAATAAATGTGTAGGCTAGCTGGAGTGCCCCAGCAGGGCAGCCCTTTGCATGGCAGTCTAATGAGAAGGAACACAAACGGCACAGCAGGAGCTGGAAGATGTGAGAGGCGTGATGCATCAGAATCATGGAGACACAGAGTTTGGATTCTGAATGGAGTTTGACTAATAGTGGTGTTAGTTTTGATGGATTTAGTGTTGGAACCATGACTGGCCCCAATGAATAATAACGTCAGCCTCCGGGCAATAACACGTCAGTTAAAGTGTCTCACAGATTTTTCTTATTTTAAAAAGATACTTTTGTTACAAATAATTGTATCAAAGATCTTTATCTGACATTTATTGGACAGAATTTCCGATCCTACAAATGTAGTGGTACAGAGTTGCACTACGTTTATGTATTGTTCTGTTATACAATGACTTCCTGTCTGGTTAACACTCTACTAATTCCGGCCTCAACACGTCATCACTTCCTGCCTGCTTAACACATCTTCCTGTCTTCACAGGGCATAAGCATCGTGGGACCCAGTACTGTAGAATCGCCTCCGAGGCCTTCATGTCCAGCCATGTTCCAGCTGGACATCATCCTGAAGAAAGGCAACAACCTGGCCATCAGGGACAGGACAGGTGGGTCCTCCTCTATGCTGCATCGATGACACATAGTGATCACATAACTTACAGTCTTCTGATGACTGAGTTGTATGGGGTTGAACCGTGATCATAGCATTGGCTGTGTGATTCCACAAAACAGCAACAGCAGTAATAGTACCATGTGTTTCCTTACCTTGCAAAGAATGCCTCCAATCTTTGCTCTGTTAGTGTTGTCCCACAAAGAGGGTTCTTTGACGTCTTCTCACAGTGAATGGTAAAAAGGACGGTTGAAGCACAGCATCACCCTACTACTATTGAGTAGAATGTGTATCTGTCAAGGACACCTATAGATATTCAATGTAGTAATTTGCCGTGAGTCCTGCAACACAGAAGCTACGGCCTCTCTTCTCGCTTGCGTACTCACATTCTCTTTCAGCCTGTGCATCGCGTAAAATTTCTTTGTGTATCTACATAAGTGGTGTAAAAACAAAGATGTCTCTACATAAGTAGGGGTACCTTTTAAGGGAGCCGCTGCTGCAGCAGTTCATACCGCCATGATTTATTCCACCGCTTCCAAATATAATTTGGGTCTGAATGATGTAAAGTCTGCATGCAGTGAGCCTCAGACTTCAGTGCGCACCTGCCAGGAACTCATTTAGGCGCAGAAGAAACAGAGTATGTGTAAAACAGTAAGTAATGAGCTGCCAGGTGTGTGTGTGTGTGTGTGAGTGTTTGTGAGTGTTTGTGAGTGTGTGTGTGTGTGTGTGTGTGTGTGTGTGTGTGTGTGTGTGTGTGTGTGTGTGTGTGTGTGTGTGTGTGTGTGTGTGTGTGTGTGTGTGTGTGTGTGTGTGTGTGTGTGTGTGTGTGTGTGTGTGTTTTTGTGTTGGTGTTAGTATTAGTGCAGGATGTGAAGGATTCTTTAGGGCTTTACATCAAATTATTGACAGAAAGATAAACCTTCTAGAAGTAGTTAGGTGAGATACATCACACACAGTGAAACAAAGTAGGCAGCAAGATTCAAACTGTCAACATTGCTTTAGACACACACACACACACACACACACACACACACACACACACACACACACACACACACACACACACACACACACACACACACACACACACACACACACACACACACACACACACACACACACACACACACACCAGCATACACTGTGAAGTTAGAACAGTTTTACTCAGCCTGTGTTTTATACGAGTTGGAGAGATTCATAGCCTCTGCCAGACAATATTTCCACTAGCTTCGTTCCAGCTGAATACACTTGAAGAAATGTGCGGTCTGTTGAAGGCTGCTGAGTGAGCGCAATGCTTATGATTGAATTAAGTCTTCATGGATCAATAGATAAATCTTTTTTTCTTGACCTTAATGAACACTGTGGGAAATAACTGATATTTTATGATAAGCTATATCAGCTCTCTCTTACGATGCATTACCAGCCAATATCATATTGAATCCATTTTAAAATGTGCTTTTCCAAATAGGTTGACTAAATAATTTATTCTCTGTTGGCAACAGGTTGTTGTTGTATTCCAAAGCCCACATTCGTGACCTTATTACTTCTGAGAATGGGGTTGAGGTGATTCATTTGGTACATTTCATCCAATGTCCCTTACAGGGAATGATTTTTGAAGTTTAATGAGGTTTTTGGTTATAATGGCACTGTTATGAATGTTACGAAATGGGTGTCAGTAGCGATAACAACACATTCCTGCCATGCCTTCAAATCCCCTATGCCTGTTTAGCAGTGAAATGTTTTTCAGCCAAAGGGGCCGTTGAAGAGAAGAAAAAACAGAGATCTGTGAAATTTCCGGTTTATTTATTCTTATTATTGAACATCACTATCATGCTTTTACATGGTCATTGTCCAATTTTAGCTGGATGAGGCAAGTGTCTTATCGCATTAATGACCATGTACATCTGAATTATTTATGCTTCCTCATTAGCAATTACAATCAATCTCCTCGTTTGATGGGAGCTCTCGCTAAAAAGTCATTACCTGCTCATATTATTTTGGGTTGATTACTCCGGAACATATTGTCTGCCTAAAGATATGGAACAATAGATCATGAGAGGCTAATCAATGTGGACACCTCCATAATTTAAAAGGTCAGATAATGAATGCGTTGGATTAGCTCATAGCTCAGATAGATGGAGGACTTTAAAGAGGGTTGTAGCAACTTTTAATCATAAAGAAAACAAACATATATGTATATATATATATAATATAACCCCACCGTTTTTTTGCATCCTTTATTGCACACTGGCACTGAGGAGGACATTTGGATTCAAGAGGGTGCGCAGGTTCTCACTTTCCACGAGTGGCGAGATACGACACTGAGGCCAAAACACAACACATAAATTATTACCCAGGAAAAGCCTTGTGCCAATTACCATCCTACTTTGTTTGTTTGTTTGTTTGCACGACCACGGATGTGTAAGACGGAGGACAAAAACGGTTTATTCATGCACTCTGTGTTAGTGTCTTCCCTGGGCTGGATAGTCCGTGCATTGATCAACTGGTAGCAATATACTGTCGTCATGGAAATGGTGAATAATGAACGCGAATGTAGATGAAACAAGTGTGTGTTGTTGTGTGTGTTTGTTTGCATGTGTATGTGTGTTTCTTTGCGTGCATGCATGCACACGTGTGTGTGTGAGTAAAGCCCTCTTCATCATTTCTCTGGTCCCAGTCCCACCGTCATACCTCTGCCCATGGTAACGGTCCCATGATGTGATTTACATAAAACAAATCAGCCCCTATCTGCCCCTGAGAGGAGGCCAGTTGCCACGGGAGCTGTGTGCTAAATCCAAAGTGTAAAAAGTAATTTGTAGAGACTTTGAAATTAGCCCTTCTGTACAATTTATTCAGTTAGAGTTGGAGTCTGTTTCCCAAAGCAGAAGAATAATAGCAGACATGATTACCCAATTAGGTTGGTGTCCGCTTCATTATTATAGAAGCGATAAGCCCTCAATGGACTCGCAGTGTATGGTTGGATTTATTTTCCTTTGGTTGGTTTATTTTCGTCTTTGGCCCGTGGGCGAGACTATTTTTTAGGCGTAACAAACAATGCAGAACAAATCTGAAAAGAACATATTGCTTTGCAGCCAGTTCGACTCATCTCGTTTTTTAAGGGTCACTAGTTTTCTTTTGACCAAGTAACTGAGTCCCTCTCTAGTTACAACTCTGAAGCAAAGAGTGGGCTTTTTGGAAAAGTGAGCACGACTTTCACATGATTGGAAAGATGGAAATTTAAAAGTCATCTCTACCCCTGAGAAGCTAAAGGGTAGCCAGGCAGACTCCAGAGGCCGTATTTAGTCAGATTGAATGCATGATTTATTAAGGAGAGCTCAGTGGGAGATAACGGTATTAAACAGTAGTTTAAGAACACACAGACACACCGGCACCGACACTCACACACACACACACACACACACACACACACACACACACACACACGACACACACACACACACACACACACACACACACACACACACACACACACACACACACACACACACACACAAAAATGGTTTGTTTTTAAAACTGGCAAACCTATTTATTGCGACTATTTTAAGAAGTTGAAATTGCATATGTGAAATGTCATGATGCGTCACATATGAAGGGCAATTTCATTTTCATCCTTTTGGTTTAACATAAGGACTAATATGTGAGCGAAGGAGACAGGGACCTCTAGATCTTTTCTAAAGCTGAAGGCAAAGTGGGCTTTATCGTGACATCTACTCAATGAATAGAATCCAAATGTGCATTGTCAGTATTGATTGTCTTCTAAGGGATCCTGGTTCTTTTAAGGTCAGCTTTGGACACATTAAATAATTACCATCGTTTCTTGTTTAACCTGATATGCCCGAAGCAAATGACAGACCTGAGAACCATCGCAAGGTTCTGGTGGGAGGGTAGGTATTGACTGATTTTGACTCGCCTTTTTGTACCTGCGTTTTTTCTGCTTGTTTGGCAGCTACTGGTGAATACCTGCGTGCTTGTTTCTAACCTAAGGTTAGCTGAGTTTACGATACCTCGGTCTGTGTTGCGCTGTTGCACAACGATTCTCAAGTGAGTGTAAGGGGATCATGCATTGAGCAGCATGATGTTAACCTCATGTCTGGCTCTGGACCCCAGCCTTGTTGACAGGCCGATCCCGTTCTCCACACACATCAGGTGACGGACAAGTGAGGGTCAAGTGTTTGGGTTTGTTATCCCTTTCGGCTCCCAGTCCCAGTACTCAGAGCAGCCCTGCAGACGCTGAGATCAGGACGGGATTATTATGCACTGTGGGGCCCGGAATCAAAGGCATATTGACTTCAGTCAGAATGCCATCTGGTGGCACATCATTAATGTGCCCTTACATGAAAATATAATCACCACTAATGGAATGCCTCCGGTCCAATCAGATTGCTTGTAACCGGAAGCAACCATTTGTCTGGATGATTTGTGTGTAGAACCTAATTGTGTTTGCATGTGGCATCTGACATCTTGATGTGGAACATCGAATCCTGCATCTCCTGCGGTGAGACTGCGGTTCTAAAGCACCCAACCCGTTCTTCACCCACCCATCCCCCGAGGACTCCCTTCTCGGGGGAACCCCCCGCCCCATCTTTGACTTTCGATTTCAGGCTTTTCTGCTCCTGAGATTAACACACACATCAGGACACTGCCAATCCACAGAGCAAAACTAAGTAAAGTCCCAACCAGCCAATACCAACCTGCCCTCCCCTCGTATGTATTGATTACTCATGGAACATGTGGTCGCCCCACCTATACCTTGATTTGTGAGCGTCCCCCGGTAGGAAGGCTAACGATAAATCACGTGAGCAGAAGCGCATGGAGATACGCTGAAAGGGTGAGGAGAGAGATCGCTTTGCTCTGCTTTTCCCCTCACACCGAAAAAGACAAAGACTCCTCGTCCTCCATTTCATCCCTCACTTTTATGGTACATTTACGGCGCCATAAAGCTGGTACTGTGGGAAGCGTTCAGGCTCAAAGCAACGGGTGAGGCATATAGTATATAACCCACACAGAGAGGCCCACTGCATGGATATGCATGGGGGAGAGAGAGAGAGAGAGAGAGAGAGAGAGAGAGAGAGAGAGAGAGAGAGAGAGAGAGAGAGAGAGAGAGAGAGAAGAGAGAGAGGAGAGAGAGAGAGAGAGAGAGAGAGAGAGAGAGAGAGAGAGAGAGAGAGAGAGAGAGAGAGAGAGAGAGAGAGAGAGAGAGAGAGAGCGAGCAGATCTACCTAGTACAACAACATTAAGAAACGATGATGATGAATGCCTCTCCAGTTTTCATGGTTCAGTCACAGTAGGATTTTCATTCCTGCAGGTGATCGATAATATCCTAATAGGGAAATTGTACGCTGGCCTGCTGTGTGTTTCCTGTGTTTCCACCCTGCTCCTCTTTTAGTTCATTCCTCTTCACTAAAGCAGTGTCGCGTAGATGACATGGTCTGGTAATGGGTATTGATTTTACATTTGGCTCTTCAAGGGTGTGTATGTGTTTTTGTATGTGTGTGTGTGTGTGGCTGTGTGACTCTACGTGTGTATGTGTGTGTGCCCGTTCATGCGTGCATGGGTGTATGTGTGTGTGACTCTGTGTCAGTATGTACTTGTGTGTGTGATTGCTTGTGCACGTGGCTGTGGTTGTGTGCGTGTGTGTGAACCAGAGTTATGCCCATGACCATGCTTAAGGCTGTCTGAGCTGGGCCTCATGCAAGTCATCCCACCAGACTCTGTGTGAGTGCACATCTTACTGCAAGCTCATCAAAGCCCTCTGACTGCTGACAGCCAGCAGCCGCATCAGCATTACATGGAATCTTTCTTTGTTTACTTCTCTAGCTTTTCTAGTATAGATCGCCCATGTTGAGCGTAGCAGTATACACGAAAATGCATTGTACTAAGTGACAGTTTGTGGTGCATTTTTATAAGTCCCCTGTTCGTTGATCTGTTTATGACCCCTTGTGTAGAATGTTGTGCCTTGTTCATTTATTTATAACCTGCATCTAACTGTTGCGCATTGCTTTTTTCTCCAATCGATTTTCCATTGCTTTTTTTTTTTAAAACAAATAACTTCAGACTGCACCATCCAGCTAGCAACCCTGCATATTGGAAAACATCCCCATTTCCTTTAATGGCATTATCTCGTCACATGCCCTTGTTAACTCTGGCTGGGAGAGCATAATGGCGATCAATGGCGATTTCTCATAGTAATGAAATTGGAGACTGCGCCAGCACTCCCCCTGCCCCTGTTTCTCCCAGGCGTCAGCTGTCGTGAATGGATCCAGGATCTGAAGGGATCCATTCATAATTTATAGTCGGTGTCAGGTTGTTGCCCGTCGCTGTGTTCAGTCACTGTTCGTCGTTGTGCGAATGTGTGTCAGAACCTCTATTGCATCGCTGAATGTGTGATGTTTTGAATATGCTTTCTGTTATGTGTAAAGGCGCATTAATTAGTGAGTGATCTGAGTCAGATTTATATATTTACATAGCTTCTGCCGTTCTGCGTTCACTTTTTCGGAGGGGATTTTTATAATATAGGTCAATGCTTCCACCCTGTGGTCAAAATGAGGCATTGCCATTCATTGAAAAGGTGTGTGTGTGTGTGTGTGTGTGTGTGTGTGTGTGTGTGTGTGTGTGTGTGTGTGTGTGTGTGTGTGTGTGCGTGTGTGCGTGTGCGTGTGCGTGTGCGTGTGCGTGTGCGTGCGTGCGTGCGTGCGTGTGATGATTTTGCTTTCCAGATAAATAGTTTGATAAATGAAAGTAGACTTGAAGGGAGGGAAGCTTTAATTAGAATAGCGTGCCAATGAAGGCTATAACTTTCTCCTGTGGCTGCACAGTTCGAAGTCTGTCTAATTACCACAATGCTAAATAGCTTTTAGAGCAAAGGGCCCAGATTCATTAGAGAAGTGGTTACATTTTTCAAATCATAAATAAAATATAGTGGAATTCTTAATCAAAATGTTATCTTAGAATATTGTGGTGGGGTAAAGTAGGTTAAGGTTAGGGTTAGGTGTGGTTGTGGTTGAAGGTTTTAGCAGGCTCATATGGCCGCAGTCAGACTGATAGGGCTCTGGGGCAGGGTGAGGGTGATGTTGAGGTTTGGAGCTGGGCTGAACACATGAGCTGCGTTCCAAATCACATTATTTTTATTTTAACTTGTTGAACCTACTGCAGCTACCCTTACAAAGTATGCACTGTTGCACAGATGCATACGACTACAGGTGATTTCACTGACTAGCACAGCTGTAGTGCCACACATTCACCTTTGCGGGTTCTGCCGAGGTGACGTATCTTCTGGTGCACTGAGGACTGTGTGTCTAAAGAGCCTAAAGCATGCTGTCTCACATACTGCGAAAGGCGACCGGATGTCGCACAACATCCTGGTATTTTTGGCATGCTGCATTTTCCATCCTACATATTGGGATATACTAAATATTTTTCTGGCATACTTAATAGTATGGTTGTGTGGGTATTGGAACACAGGGAAATACTCAGGAAGTGCTCTGACATATGGAGATAACACCAGCTCTCACTGTAACCAAGATTCCTACAATTAAGCATATTTTTACACCTCTAGCCTGTGTCCTGGTGTCGGGGCTGCCGTGTAATGCGAGCTCGGTGGACTGTGGCAGGATCACCAAGTGATTAGGCTGTTTGACCCCCTTCATGTATTATGCTTAATCCCTAGTGTCCACATGCAGCCTATATGCTCCTAATTGGCATTAAGTCTCTTTGGATAAAAGTGTCTGCTAAATGGTGAATAACGCCTTACCAGGTTTTACGTAAAGTATTTGTATTGGTCTGAGCACATCACGGTACATGTGACACATGAACTAAGAACGTTGAATAGGGAAGTGAAACAAAGAACAGAAGGACCTTAACCCCCGGCTCTGTGTCCCTCAGGAACCAGCGACCCGTACGTGAAGTTCAAGATTGGGGGGAAGGAGGTGTTCAAGAGCAAGACCATCTTCAAGAAGCTCAACCCGGTGTGGGACGAGAGGGTCAGCCTCCTGGTGGAGACGCTGAGGGAGCCGCTGTACGTCAAGGTAGGAGGAGCTGGACGTCTGGTCTGGATGACACGGTCCTGTCCTGACTCCTGGTCCCAAGTGGATCCCCATGGGGGGGGGGGGTCCCCGTTACCGGACGTCTGGGGTCCGTCGGGATGGAGACGGACCCCAGGTTTCAGTGATGGACGGCTCAACGAATGATGGGACACTTTCATTTCTCTTTCACTTCAACAGACAATCAGAAACAGAAATCGTCATAACCTTTGCTTCACAACAACATGTGTCATTGTTTGATTCTTAGCTGCATCCATGGCTCCACTATTAAATATAATCTCATGCATGCTTTAATCCTCTCTGCTCTGTACCCTCTGTAGGTTTTTGACTACGACTTTGGCTTTCAAGATGACTTCATGGGCTCAGCACAGGTCCACCTGGAGTCCCTGGAACATCAAAGGTCCTCTCCTCCTCTGCTCTTTCTTGCTGTCTGTGACAGGATAATTTCAGTACTTACGTTCCTTATTGTATTGAAGGTTTGCGCTATACTGCTGTGGTCGGTGATCACAATACACATCAATTACTTGAAGACAAATGCACATTTTATCGTATTTTATTAATGCAATACCAATAAGACTGAGTGTTAACTGTGTCTAGTTTGAAAAAATAATAATTATCTCAATGAGCAAACAATTTATTTCTCAACTTACACCAAATACAGATAGTCCTTTCAAGTATACTTCAGTAGGACTTATGCTCATGAACTGTACCTCCCAAACAACAGGATCCTTGACTTGACCCTTGACCTTGGGGACCCACAGTACCCTGACCAAGACCTGGGCACCATCGATCTGGGCATCACTCTGTCACCCAAAGATGGGGACATTCGAGAAACCGTAAGGGAGAATATATCTATATATCATGTATATATTATGTATGCTGTTACATTATCGCTCCTTTGTTTATTTCACAATCCTCTTAACCATTTGGCAGAGGTGGTCTCAGGCTCTCGGCCAAACCAAAAAGTAGGCCAAACCAAACCAAACCGAAATCCTTACAAACGTGAGATGAACTGTTCCATCGAGACTTTGGGTTTCTTGAGCAGGAGTGTCAAAAGACCACGGGATCACCATCTCCACTGTCAGCCACCCACAAACACACACTTTTACACCTTGACACACACACACTTATACAACAACACACATGCATGCGTAAATACCCACACATACACACACACGCACATACTTAAGCACACACACATGCGCGCGCACACACACACAGGCAGACCTAAACACACACACAAACCCACACTCATACGCACACCTAAATACACACACACACACACACACACACACACACACACACACACACACACACACACACACACACACACACACACACACACACACACACACACACACACACACACACACACACACATTCACACCATGAAGCCCAAATCCCACTACTCTATTGAGCCCCTCTGCGTTGATCCGCGACTCAGACAGGACTCTCCCCTTTAGCCGGCGATGGCCGACATTCAGACGCCAGGCTGGGCGACCTTACCAGAAACACACCTTGGCCTTCTCAGCCAGGGGTCGTGGCAAGTCATCGCTGGCAGGTCGTGCGTAGTTTTGATTTGTGTCCGGCAGCCCGACGTCAGAATAAAGTGAACGTTCCCCGGGCGAGGTCAGAGTGTTTTCAGGGGGCTGGGATACAGTGTAACGTGCCATGGTGTAGGTCAGGGTTAGCATGAAGGAGGCTACGTGTGTGATTCTCTTCACGGTATCAAGCTATAAGCTTTTAACCATACCACGCCAGGTCTCCACGGCACTTTATATATTAACCATACGTTTGGAAAGTCCGGGATTCCTGCCTACAACAAATCAGTTACTAAATAACATATAATGAAAAGGGAGACTTCGTTTGTATACTGCTGTTTATTCTAGCCGAGCGGGAAAAGCCACTCTCTTCACTCCCCGTTATCTCATATAACCCAATAAAAGAGGGAGGCGCCACCTAGTGGCGCTACATATTATAAACCTGACTGTTACAACAGCGAGGGCCTTTCAGCAGTACATTTGAAGGATTTTGCAGCGTCTTTATCGTATGGATACGTTCTTATCAACGTATTCTATGGAGCAGAGCAGCAGACTCTCTCGCATTCCCGTTTTGCCAGATTTGTTTCGACGGTTCATGTGTGCTTGGAAACATTTTACGGCCCCCCCTGTGTTCACGGGAATGTGACGTGGATGGGAAAACACGCATCCCTGCAAAGATGTGCGTCATGTCTCTAAGTCCTACACAGACATAGAAACACACACACACACACACACACACACACACACACACACACACACACACACACACACACACACACACACACACACACACACACACACACACACACACACACACAGAAACACAAACAGAAACACCCACACACACCCATACACCCACACAGACCCATACACACAGACAAACACACGCACACTCTCACTCAGTAAACACATGTGTTCCACATTCAAAGGGGTCCAGCTTACTAATTAGGTTTCCTCGTTACCGCGCGGATCTGCTCCGTCGTTTCACAGTTGTATTTATTTCTGTTCAATTATTTGTTTTCTTAATTGGCCCCCTGCACGGTTTGCGCAGAACAAGGCAGAGTCTGGGGGGAGACGTTGCATTCCTTTTGATCTGATGTCTTCATTCCGCTGCTTTTTCGCAGCTGTGGTACAGAGAGTCCACATTTGACAGAACAAGTAAACTCTTTTTAGGTTAAGCATCACTTTGGATCCCTCCCAACTGTGCAAAAAGAATATCAACTAAAGTAGGCGGCTAGATTGGTGCCATTTGGATACCGCTCTTCACCGCCACCTACTGGCAAGAAGTGGAACTGGAGATGTGACACTTGTGTCTGCCATCTGTTATGTGTGTAGTTGTGAGACGGTGACCTATTGGTCATGTGTCAGGGAATGGAGATCATGCAATAGTTTGAATGAACAATATAAATACAAATCCCTCACATAATACAGGTGTATGCATAAATGTTCACATTTGCAGTCGAAATATATTCATCTCTGTTTGAGTGTGTCAGAGGCTGAGCATCGTGGCTCATATGATGCACCAATGCCAGCCTGTCACACTCACAACAGAAGGGCTTCTGACAACATCCTTTGCTTCGATCCACACTGCATGATGAAAGAGCATCTCCAAGCAGTCTCTAACCCACGTGGGGGGAAGGTCAAGCCCCTGTCCCCTGGCTGACCTTTGACCCCCCCCCACACCCCCCACCTGTTTTCCACCTGAGGGTCCAACGGGGAGGTTGGGGGCTTGGGGAGGGTGCTTGGCGGCTCTGTAACTGCTTTGTCTCGTTCACAGACCATGCTCACGGGGAAAAGTTGGAAACGGTCCAGTAAGGTAAAAAAAAAGAATAAACGCTCCACCTTACTCCTCTCCACCTTGACCTCATTCTACCTGCTCCCGCCCGTCCACTTCTCCGTCATGTCTGACTGTAGTGTCACACCCTCTCCATCCCCCACCCTGGTGTCCCCCTGTCCCTGATTTGGTAGAATATCAGGGTCTTTTTATTCCTTCTGCTTCCCATCCTCTCCAGTGAGTTCATGCGTTTTTTATTCCCTTCACATTTCCTCTGTTTTTCCCCTTTTCCATTTTCTTGGCTGACGTTGTACATGCTACAGCAAGGCACTTTGGTGTTCATGGGTCTATGTCCTCTTTTCTGCTTATCGGCACATTTTGCTTTCATTGGTTGGCCATGCCCTGATTGGCTGATTGGTGTGCAGGCTGGTATAGGTCTGCTTCATCTTACAATCGTATTCATGTGGCACATCTTCCTTTTATTGCTGGCAATTGACTCAAATATTCCCTTGTTTTATAAACCTGCCCCAAAAGTCCCTGAAAGGGTTTTTAGGAGTGGTTCCTTGTGGTGTTTTTAATCATTTTCGAATCACTCGCCTGAAGTGAGAAAATAAACAAGAACACAAATGCATGCTGTTTATCACACTTCACAGTCGATCTCTGTTTGAGAGAATGTTACTGCTTAATCACGAGTGAAAGAGGTTATTGAGTTCCGCTTAGACAGAAACATCGATTTAAGTGTGTGGAAGGAGTTTGGCGCGCAACGCACTTCTTCACACCGCGTCTTTGAAGCTCTCAAACTGGGACACCCGGGTCGTAGCTTGGGAATTAGCTTGCGTGCTAAATAACCCTC
Source organism: Melanogrammus aeglefinus (assembly GCA_900291075.1). NCBI lineage: Eukaryota > Metazoa > Chordata > Actinopteri > Gadiformes > Gadidae > Melanogrammus > Melanogrammus aeglefinus. The sequence goes on along the minus strand of OLKM01001745.1, from coordinate 77,000 downwards.
CACTCCCCCACGTTAACCAAGATATTAGAAGATACTGTAACACACAGCTGCCTTGCTTGAGTGAAATATTTGTTCTCATATATTGTAAGTGAAGACATCCTAACTTTTTCGTCCATACCTATATTAAATCGTGCTTTTTTTTATCCGATGGGTTTCCTCTGATTAATACCAAACACCACCAGGACGTTTTATAGATATTTTTTTTTACAGCCGTTAAAATAAACAAGTTGTCCAACAGTTGTTGTTTTCTAGAGCAACTAAAGACTCGCAATTCTTTGATCATCTCTCTCTCGGTCTCCGGATCTCCCCCGCCGCACCTTGGCAGAGTGCGGCTCCAGCTCTCCGCCGCTCCCACTCCAGCGCGTCCGGCTGCACAGCATCCGCTAATAAGGCAGTTGGAGCTACAGAACAATAATAATTAGGGCTCCCCGCTCGAGGAGCCGCACTCAACCGCGCCGCCGACATTAGCATACTGCACTAGCGGCGGCGGCTGAACACAGAAGACACAGGAGGGTTGGACAGGCCTGCCGGGTGGGCGCGTGGCGGGATCGCGGGGTGCCATTTCCCTCCCATTGTTTAATGTCTGGAGAATGGAAATGAAGAGGCTCCTTCGACAGATCAAAGGAGCATGTTGGGGAGGCAGGGTTTGCTCAGAGTTTAATGGGATTCGCCTGCAAGAACAAACAAACAAAAAAAACGAACGATTCCAATAATGTTTTCAGAGAGAGAGAGAGGGAAAGAGAGACGATGGTATTCGTGTGGTCTGCACATTCAGCACACGATAGCCTGAAACTCCAGTACGTCTTAGTTCAGCAATGCAGATTGACGTCAAAGTACGTGTTAAAACGACACATAATCACCTGGTTGAGTAGGATGCTAAGTGCTTAGATTTCTCACCCTTAGTTCAATATTCGTAGACGAGGCATCAGGAGCTGATGAAAGAAAACAACAAATTTATGTCAACAATAGTTCCTACTTATTAAGTAAGACGTGTGGCAAAAGTAAAGTACATGAGTTTGCGTTTGTAGTTTATCATACAGATGTAGGTCTCATGGTGGCCAAACTGCCTGTGTCTCAGCCGAGTGCTGATTGGTTCTTTGGTCTACTCTGTGTGCCTCTCTGGCTCCTCTCCCCTGGCCTGCTCCGACCCATGTGACCTAACTGTCACCAGCCTCTGCATACACTCATTCTACGCTGTGTGTTAATGCAGCACCAATCGACAGCAAGTTAATTTGTTTACATGTGTGTTGTATTTCTTCTGTCCGTTTGTTTGTTTGTTGTTGTTGCGTTTCTGTTTGTCTGTGTGTGTGTGTGTGTACGTGGGTGTGTTTGTTTGTCTACACATTTGTGTGTGTTTGTGTGTGTGGGTGTGTGTGTGTGTTTGTGTCTGGGCGTGTTACAGAACCAGAGCATGCGTCTCTCAGACGTGCACAAGAAGTCCCAGCTGTGGCGCGGCATCGTGAACATTGGTCTGATCGAAGGGCGCCGCCTCAAGGCCATGGATGACAACGGGCAGAGCGACCCCTACGTCCGCTTCCGCATGGGCCACCAGAAGTACAAGAGCAAGGTACCCAGAATCCCCTCTGTCTGGGATACAACTGAGATGAGTGTATGGTACCCAGCCTCGCTCTCTGTTCTGGGATACAACCGGGACGATAAAGGAAAACCTCAATTGTAGGAATGATTTGGTCACTTCTATTTGAATCGTTCATAAAGGACTGAAAATCGTTCTTTAATGGACACCACAAAGAAATATGACAACATTTGAGAAATATGAAACAACATTATTCTCAAATAATTGATCTAAGGCCGTTTTGCACTAAATTATTTGTGTAATTTGCTCCTTTATATTTGTAAATGTGTAACGTGATAATGAACTTAAATATGAGTCTGAATCCTTGCAACTTATTTCATGTTTTCAATGTTTAAAGTGTTCACTTACACATTGAAATACAGAATTAACATACATTTAGTTAATTAAAGGGTAATTCTGGTGTAAATTAGATTTGGGATGTGTTTTGTATGATAATGATTTGAAACGTTAATTTTGAAGCACAAAAACCGCATATAGACGCTTTCTTCAGTTGGTTGTTTTTAGCCGATTCAATCAAAACGCTATAAACTTGGAACAAAGGGGGGCAGTGGTTATTGTAAAAACTAAATCGCTATTTTAAACCACTTAAAAGGCTAGAAGTAGCCTGACACTTCCTTGGTAGTATAATAAGGATCTTAACATATAAAACGAGGCATTGAGAATTTTGTAAGTGTACAGATTGTTTATTAAAAAGGACATTTTATACACACAATACCATCAGTAGATCACCCGTCGACGCCATTTTGTTTTAAAGACTCAATAGGTAGATTGACGAACACAGAGATTGTGACATCCGTCAGCAACACGCAAGCTCTGCGTTTGCCAATCTACTTATCGAGTCTTAAAAACAAAATGGCGTCGACGGTTGATCTACTGATGGTATTGTGTGTAGAAAATATCCTTTTTAATAAACAATCTGTATACTTACAAAGTTCTCAATGCCTCGTTTTAGATGTTAAGACCCTTATTATACTACCAAAGAAGTGTCTGGCTACTTCTAGCCTTTTAAGTGGTTTAAAATAGCGATTTAGTTTTTACCATAACCACTGCCGTCGTTCCAATTTTATAGCGTTTTGATAGAATCGGCTAAAATTAGCCAACTGAAGAAGGCGTCTATATGCGTTTTTTGTGCCCAAAAACGAACGTTTCAACTCGTTATCATACAAAACATATCCCAAATCCATTTTACACCGGAATTGCCCTTCAAAGTCATAATGTGAAGCTTGTTCCCCTCCCATTAGCTTGAGGGAAACGTATAGAATTAGCCTGGCTGGCTGGCTAGAGTGAGTGGGCAGGGTTTTGGGGATGTCAGTAGTAAAATTCATGGCCAGCCTTTTTTATTTTCATGGAATTGATAAGTTATAAGATGCGATTTTGTTAATAACATTATTTAAATCACTATCGATCCGCATTGACAACATATTTGTCCAGATAACTTTAAGCTATGAGCTCAGTGAAATTTTTTCGTTCTTTAATATTCTTTTGTAATTGTATTAATTAATTTATCCATTCATCCACCCAAGCATTAAGATTAATCCGTCAAATCATGTGTTTCTGTATTATCTCCCTGCTGTAGGTTTTAACTAAGTGCCTGAACCCCCAGTGGAGGGAGCAGTTTGACTTCCACCTGTACGACGAGCAGGGAGGCTACATAGACATCACCGTCTGGGACCGGGACCAGGGCCGGAGGGACGACTTCATGGGCAGGTAGGCAGGGCCCCCGTCGCTCTTAACTCCGTCACTCTTAACTCTCTTAACTCTGCTCTTAACTAAAACATACGGGAGTGTCGGGCTCTCGTGTGCACTATGTACGGCCCACGCGAATACCATCCTATCACACTGGTCAACCACTGAATTCTCTCTCTCTCTCTCTCTCTGTGTCTCTCTCTGTGTGTCTCTCTCTCTCGCTCTCGCTCTCTGCTCTCTGTCTCTCTTTCTGTAGTTTGACTTAGTTACGTCTTTGACAAAGTACAATCAAAACAGTGAGGTGGGGAGGATTCAGACCAACCCCTTAAAATCCAATAACCGTAATCTTTCTATGACCGAGTTCATAGGCTGACTTTAAGCTGTGTATTAAAGGTACAGTGTGTAGTATTTAGTATTTAGTGGCACCTTGCAGAACCGGCTTGGCAGAGTTATGTTTTATCCCATGAAATTAAGAATCCTTGTGTTTTCCTTTCCTTAGAATGAGCCATATAGAGAGTCCTCCTTCACGAGGACCGCCATGTTGCATGAACGCTAGGAAGTAGGAGGGCGTTTCATCACCATTGCTGCGACCTATTTGTGATACTTTTTTTGGTACTGTTGTTCTAAATGAACATTATAATGGGAAATGCTGTGAAATGGGCCACACCGTGGCATTAAGAGGAGGGGCTCTCTCAGACACAGAAATCCAAATCAACCGCTGGCCAGACGGAGCTTTACACATCTTCACACAGATGTGGCGGTATATTAAGAGTGTCCGATCCAAGGACACTTATAATATCCGGTGTATTGAGAGGATTAAATTAGAATGGACTTTTGCAGACTAATCCAAGTGTAAGATAGTGTAGCGAATGGCAGTGTCCGCATGAGGGGGATTATAATAATGGGCTCTGCATTCTTTAATACATCAATGTAGTGGATATGCTAGTTTTTGAGGTTGTTTTCCCTGTTTAATAACTTAAAGTAGGCTATAAATCATTTGTAGAAAGTTGGTATCCAAAACAAAACTGTTGCAACACTACTGCACCCCGTTTGTTTTAAGAAGAGACTTATTTTCACGTTCCGCAGTGCAGTTAACATTGGCTTGTAGCGTCTACTGCTATTGAGATGAATGATCAACAAATATAACAGAGAGCAATAATTCTAGGTCTATGAATGTAGTTTACCACTATGGAAGCAATGCGAGTGTGTTGAGAAACGTGAAAGGCTGTTACCTCCAACATGACCTACAAAATTTAGTGACCATGGCGACTTGACAAAGATACCTGCTTATGATTGGTTAAACTGATTAATTCGCAGGCTTAAGCCATGACGTAGGAAAAAATTGCAACAATTAATTGTGTCAATGTTAAAAGACCTTCATTTGTAACTATAGCCTAAAGTTGAATATTTACTGAATAAATAACTAAATACAATTTATAAATCTATCAAGCAACCTTATCACTCAACCCTTTTCTACTTTTCTACAATGACGTCATTTTGGAAGTACCTACTGGCACCTTTACACAATACAGGCCACCTTCGCAAATGGACTGCATTTATACAGCACTTTCTAACCAGTGGCCACTCAAAGCGCTTTTCAAAATTGCCTAACATTCACCCATTCATGCACACAATCACACACGGATCGCGTTGTCAACCACACAAGGCCACAGCCCGTTCGTCGGGAGCCTACGCGACAATCAGCAAGGAGGAGCTGGGGATCGAATTAGCAACCTTCCGGTTACCAGCCAACGCACTCTACCTCCTGAGACACATGCTGCTGAGTCTTTGCAAAGGGAGGGTTGTGGTGGGGCGGCATTTGTTACAATCTGCTTCCTCACCGCTAGTTGCTACTATCTTTTACACATTGGACCATTTATATCCTTCAACAGTATATGCCATAGCGGTGTAGTTGATACATCCCTCTGTGATGTGATAATTCTACGTTTTTTGCATCCCTTTAAATGTTTCTAAACTTGTACATTTGTTCTTTGAGCGTGTGTAACTGCAGGCGTGTTGATGTGTGTGTTCAGGTGCACCATAGACCTGTACTTATACACACATGTCTTTGAACGTGTGTAACTACAGGTGTGTTTCTGTGTGTGTTCAGGTGCACCATAGATCTGTCCACCCTGGCCAGGGAACGAACCCACAAACTG
>OLKM01001745.1:54061-66561 GCA_900291075.1 Melanogrammus aeglefinus | reverse complement strand
CTCTTCCAAGGAATAAACAACCATATTGACATTCCCAGGAATCAGGAATAATGAACTCAAGACAAGCATATACCATGCAGACTATTTCCCTGATGTTTAAGAACCTCAATTTACAAGAAGGGTTTACTGGAGCATTGTTGTGGTTTTTTAGGTTTTTGTCAATGATCTACACCGAAGGTAAATGACGAATATGCTTAATAACGATAAATAATGATTAACTCAGAGGCCCAGATTCACATCTGTTCCTCTGCATCTGTCAAAATAATCCAAGAAGTGCCGTGTGAAAAGGAACGTTGGATGTGCTTTGACTCAGGGTGGTACTGCGCTCACACAGGGAAGGCGACGTGGGAAAATTATCACACATTGAAACGTTTTGTGAATCTCCTCCTGAACAATGAGAGCTAAAACAGTAGATAACGCTTAGATGGTGCTCCTTTTAAACCACCAGAAAAATAATTATTGTGCAACGACGGGACATACTTAATAACTAAAGAAAAGTCAAATGAGGTGAACAGAAGATAGACGATTTCCTGTCCTGTGCTAACTCTGTCCCCCTTGTCTTGTGCTGTTTCCCCGTGTCCTGCTGCGTGGCGGTGGCGCCAAGGGCCTGATGAGGTCGCTCATCAACCTGAAGGACGTGGGCATGGTGCAGGTGAAGGTCATCAGGGCGGAGGGCCTCATGGCCGCAGACGTCACAGGTGAGCGCTCGGCGAGGGCGACCTCGGTCCCCGCTCCGACCCCGTGTCACGCCACGACGACGCGAGACGCGGACTCATGTCCTGCCAAAAAGCGATCGCTTCCGCCTCGCGCGTTACACGAGTCTGTGCGGTCGTGCGTGACTGCACAGCCCTCGCTGTCGTCGTCGTCTTGTTTTTTAAACGAAGCATCAGATGGTCTCCAGAAAGTCTACCAACAGAAGTTCTCCCTCTAGTTCTATCTGTATTACGAAATACATGACAAATATTCAAGCTGCGCATTTCTGAACCATCTATGCTCATCTAAACCGACACATCTTGTCCCCCCCCCACCCTCTTCCTCCTCTACTCTGGTTGTCTCTGGCAGCTCTCTATGAATACAAGAGTTCTCCAGTAATTCTTACTTTTAATTAGGTCTACAGTGGACAGGCCTAGTTTTCTTTCTCTCTATTATGTAGTTGTGAGGAAATACAATGTGTCTGTTGGGGAGGGGCGGGGTTATATCTGTATGTGTCTGTGTGTGTGTGTGTGTTACAGAGGATTTGTGTGTGTGTGTGTGTGTGTGTTGAAAAGGATATGTGTGTGTGTGTGTGTGTGTGTGTGTGTGTGTGTGTGTGTGTGTGTGTGTGTGTGTGTGTGTGTGTGTGTGTGTGTGTGTGTGTGTGTGTGTGTGTTGAAGAGGATGTGTATGTGTGTGTGTGTGTTTGTGTTTCCATGTGTTGGAGAGGATGTGTGTGAGTCAGTATGTGTGCGTTAGAGCAGATGTGTGTTAAAGTGTGTGCGTGCGTGTCTGTGTGGTGTGTGTGTGTGTGTTTCACAGATGAGCTGTGTGTGTCTGTGTGTGTGTTATGTAGCAGCTTCAGGGCCCATTAGCCTATAGCACGCTGTGTAGCCGGTTGATTTGGGCTCCGTGAGAGGGGACTCCAGGACTAATGGCTCTGGTGCTCCTATTTCTTCAAGCTGATATTTAGATCTCACCACTACTCGGCAAACTCATTGTAGAGTTTCTTTTTTTGATCTGTGTCAAAAAGTCTGCCTTTTAAATTTCATTGAAGATTTAAAAGGGAAAATTCATTGGTCTATAATGATGGGTTTGGAAAGGCGGAGGCTTTCTGTAATTGCTGTTGCTTTGGGCGAAGGCTACACATGCATGTTTTAATATACTCATTAAAAATATACTGTTACACTACAAATGACTTGGATCTAGTTTGAAACCATTTTGTCTATGTTTTGACAGCCTGAACACACAACTCATCAGCAGTGTGTTTTAAAGCTCTCTAGCCCTGGATTTCTGTCTTTACCTCTTTCAGATATTTCTTTTTTGCAGATATATTTATACCAAGCTAGTCTGTATCAAAACAAGGACAGAAAGACAGACAAATGGTGTATTTCTAGATGGCATTTTCGGCTTTTTTTTAGGTTGTCTGATCTGGCGAGCAGCCCTGAATGTGTGTGTGTGTGTGTGTGTGTGTGTGTGTGTGTGTGTGTGTGTGTGTGTGTGTGTGTGTGTGTGTGTGTGTGTGTGTGTGTGTGTGTGTGTGTGTGTGTGTGTGTGTGTGTGTGTGTGTGTGTGTGTGTGTGTGTGTGTGTGTGTGTCAGGGTCAGCGTAGGCATGTGTGTGCGTGTGTCGATGACAGAAACAATAGCCCTCTAAGAGGCCTATAAGAGCACTCGCCACATGAAGACCCCTTTATAACGGGCCAAGCCCAGAGAGGGTCAGCCGTAAGGTGAGAGAGAGAGAGCGAGGGAGAGAGACAAGAGGTCAATGTGAGACAAGTTCACCATCCCGTTCCCATTCACAGTGGCTGTGTCCCCTCCCCCTGCTGCTCTCCTCTCTCCATCCCCTCCCCTCTCTCTGGCCATCTCTCTCCCCTTAATTGAAGTGTTTTTGTGAAGTAGCTCTACTCCAGCAGGAGTAGGATAACTGAAAATAGTCTCTAAAACCAACAATCCCTTCTGTCTGACAGCTCTCGTCCTTTTAAGTGGATTCCATACTGTTAGAGCATTTCAATAGTAACCCACCCCTTTGCTCGGCCCTCACACACAGGCGCAGACCCACACAGACACACATATACACACACCCACGCACACACACACGCACACACACACACACACACACACACACACACACACACACACACACACACACACACACACACACACACACACACACACACACACACACACACACACACACACACACACACACACACACACACACACACCCTCTATAGTACACCAGGTGCAAAAAAAAAAAGAAAAAATGATAATCTTGAACCAGACACTTTCAGGGACAGATTTCCTTTGGTAATTTTAGTCGATATAGAAATTAAAGTCAGCCGAATTATTAATTAGTTGCAGTCATACAGACATCTAGGAAAAAACTCCCAAGTCGTGTGTGTGAATGAGAGCATGCTTGTCAGACCCCCAGCTCTTCACTTTATTCTGACCTGCAGCAGCAAGGCAATTAAGCCCCCAGTCCCTCAGCTGCACACCATATGCATCCTCCGCATTTATCTCAGGGACCCCCGAAATGGCTTTGAACCTGAGTCTGGCTGTGGAGGCGGGGTCAGGCATTACCTGGATGATCGCTGAGCGTCGCTCAAGCCCAAGCGTGTAATTGGTTAAGACAGCCGCCTCGGCTGCTGCCGGCCAGTAGGTTGAAAGTTCATCACCGTTGACAACTGGTCTCCGCGGCAACATTGCCATGTCATTAAAAAACAGAATATTGGAGTGAAAATGGTGTGCAGCCAGAAGGGAGGGGAGGGGATTTGTGGAAAATAAATAACCAAAGCCCTAATTTGGGCAATTGCATTAGAATTTAATCAGGGTTGATTTGTAAGTCAATTCTGCAGCAGAAGCCCTGGGACGATTAAAAAGGATGCAGCATTATTATTATCACTGGAATATGAAACAGAGTTTCAATGTATTACTCCTATCTTACAAAACAATATACCGTTGTGAATATACTATATGAGTACGTTTTCAATACGAATTTCCTGGGATTTATATATTTATATTAAGTTTGTGCACACATTGGTGGAAAAGTCAGTGGTTTCACACAAAGGACCAGTGTGGACTGTATCATTTGGCGAATTGTCGCCTGGTCCAAACTGTCAATACCCCCTTCAAACACTCACACGTCAATAGACAGTTAGGGAGAGGTCACACCTACACCTTGCCATTGATCACAGTGACATTTACTTGGAAGGCCCACTCAAATGTCCTGCCTGTCACCACATTGGAGGAAAAACAAACCAATCAATGGCTCCAACACACACACAAACACAGAATACACCAAAAGGGGAAATAGGAATAAGTGCATAGGTGCAAACACACACACAGGCGCACACACACACACACAGGCGCACAACACCACACACACACACACACACACACACACACACACACACACACACACACACACACACACACACACACACACACACACACACACACACACACACACACACACACACACACACACACACACACACAGGCACACAGGCACACAGTCACACTCGCACACACACTCCTAACGCAAGTTCTTTAAGTCATTTTGTTATTGTATTTTTTTTTAATCTTTTTATGTTTACTATTTTTATTATAAATATTATTATTATAATAAAAAAACATAGTATTTATATACATATATATATATATACATGTATGTATATAAATATGTGTGTGTGTATATGTAGTTATATAATAAATACAAATGATCAAAGCTACGATTAGCAGTTTTATTGTCCACTGTTTATTAAGCCAGTTGAAGGGAAGTGAGGTGTAGAAATGAGAAGTTAATGCATGTATTCATTTAGTAGATAAATAAAAAGATATATAGGACTTTACTGGGCTGATAAATACTATATGCTATTCTCAGGATAATTGCCTCACTGTTTTGCACATTTTCTCCATCAATCTTTCTTTGAACCAACTTAATTGGCAACAATATTTTGTTCAAAGTTTTGTAGGAATCCATTACCTCTGGCTGGTGACTTTCAATAATCGTCATCGCTCGTTTTAAAATGTTTAAATATCTGTTTACCTTGAAATCTCTTACATCTTCAACCAATTTGCCCGGCATACTTTCTACTAAAAAATGATACAAGCCCAATAACTACACAAAATGTAAAAATGGATGACAATTAAAAAAGAATATTCCTCTCCAGTTGCCACCAGTGAGTGCTGCTCTCTCACTCCCCCACTGAGAGCCCCTGTCTCCTGTCCTTCTCTCCTATGTGATGGCTCCTTCCTTTGTGTACATATTTCACTCCCTTGCCTGTGCGCCAGTCTTGCGAAGGCTAATTAAAAAACAGCACTGAATCCCGTTCACCCCGGCCTTTATCGTCGTCTCCGAACCTCCGTGGCCTTTAGAGCCAACCCCGCCGTCGCCACACCACCCACCCTCCAGTTCCTCCTCATATTCCTAATTTTCTCATCCTTTTCTCCTCCATACTGTGATAGCCATGGGTAGAGCTTAACTGCTAGCTTCTCCAAGTTGGGTCTTCCACCATTTTGATTGTAATGGCTAGCAGCTCCAGCAGAATAGATAGATACTGTCACACGAGACACGATGCAAACAGACACCAGCTGAAGAAACCCATCATAAAAAGGCTGGTTATTTGAGTCGTGATGCAAAATAAATACAATGCTGTTGTGTGGAATGGACGTGTGCTGTACTGGGATTTAGTGAGGCTCTTCTCTTTAATCTAACTGAACAAAGCATACTGTACACGTGCATGTAAATGCATTCCTGTTGCCCCGCGGAGGGAAACACTGACACGCTGTACCAAACGCATGTGTTTTGTGTGTTGGATCGGAGTAGGAAAGAGCGATCCCTTCTGTGTAGTGGAGCTAAGCAACGACCGCCTGCAGACGCAGACCGTCTATAAGAACCTCAGCCCTGAGTGGAACAAGGTCTTCACCTTGTGAGTGGCTTCTGCTGGTCCCCCGCAAACACTCACGCACACACCAAACACACACACACACATACACATACGCACACACACACACACGCACACCCCCCCCCCCCCACACACACACACACACGCACACACACACACACACACACACACACACACACACACACACACACACACACACACACACACACACACACACACACACACACACACACACACACACACACACACACACTAAAAATACGTCAAATCAGAATTAGCTTTTCTCTTAAACTGTCTGAAAAAAATAATGGTGGCTGTATATTATATACATAAATATCAACTGTATTTTCTTCTATACTTATTACTTAATACTTAATGTTTCTGATCTGCCTATTTGATTTATTATATAGAGATATTTTAAAATGCATATCAAATGACAAGAATAATATATTTCAAGCAAATTCAAATTATTATTATTATATTAAAAAATTAATAAAAAATACTTTCATTTCACCAGTATATATTAAATAATACAATATTTGTATATCACTTTAGGTTAGTAGCGTTCAGGTTTTTTAAGTATAGATAGAAGTATAGTTTACTCTTTATTTTTCATTGCAATCATCTCCATTTTGTAATGCATAATCGATTGGCATTTATTGGTTAGATTTGTTTTAAGTTGACATGCCTGTTGGACTACAAGTAATTCATAGAAAATGCAGCAAAAAATGTAATATAATTTATCATATCGCTTGTAAAGTAAAGTTTGATGGTTTAAATATCACTATCATGTTATTTAATGGAAAAATGTTGCGTGAATGCCACACATTAACCTGTTTGAGCTTATCCTGTGAGACACATATTGTGTTGTGATGGCGGCTCTTTGTGTCTGACCCAGCAACATAAAGGACATCCACTCCGTGCTGGAGGTCACCGTTTATGACGAAGACCGGGACAGAAGCGCAGATTTCCTCGGAAAAGTGGCGATTCCCCTCCTCAATGTGAGTAACCGTGCTTTAAAAAAAAATCGAATTTATATATTATATATAATATATATATATATATATATATATATTATATATATATATATATTATATATATATATATATATATATATATATATATATATATATATCACATCTGTTTATATTTATTCATTTTTTTCCTATTTGCTTTTCTTAGTGTTATTTAGTTCCCAGTGGGAAAACAGAAAGAACACAAACAATAACGGGATAAGGGATAAAAATTCCTCACAGAGAAAGATATAAAAAGACGTGGTTATTTTTTGATACACCGCTGTTCTGCTCGCTGTTTTGTATTTCACAAAGAGGGAGGGAGATGACAAGATTACAAAAAGACCCCCCCCCCCACCCAAAAAACAAACTATAAAAAAAATCTAAAACCAAGAAACACAGATTATCAGATGATGATTGATGATTATATACAGATTAAAAAAAAAACGTAAAAATAAAGGTTGTCCGATCCATAAAATATATTTATCAAAATGATTTCTATGTAAATATACTGATGTGATTGTGCGTCCACAGAGGCGTTTGTTTGTAATCTCGGCTGCATGTTGTGCGTGATTCCCCAGGATAGTTAATGTCTGTCTGACAGAGCCGAGCTGCGCTGGGTAATGAACAGGTACTTGTCAGAGTTGCCACAGTTGTTTTGGGTTTCCTGTCAGCGACAGCAGCTGGGGTTCAAAGGCCGCGCGGGGAACGGATTCAGCCGGGTATTGCCAGACAGACGCCTGTCATGTCCCTTCTCCCACAGATCCAAAATGGAGTACGCAAAGCCTACGCCTTGAAAAGCAAGGAGCTGACAGGGCCAACAAAAGGGGTCATCTTTCTCGAAATAGACGTGATTTTTAATGCTGTAAGTCTTTCTTCTTTTTTCTTTTTACGCCTTTCTCTTTTACGATTCCACCCTTCCTGTTCTATTTTTCACACCCCTCTTCCCCTCTTCCCTTTCCCTCTCGTACTGGTGTCTTTATTCCAACCCCAACCCTCCCTCACCCCTTCCTCCCCCCTGGGTCCCCTGTCCAACCCCTCCTCCCCCCCTGTCCCTCCCCCCTCCTCCCCCCTGTCCTTCACCCCTCCTCCCCCCTGTTCTCCCACCTTGTCCCCTGTCTCTCACCCCTCCTCCCTGATGTCCCTCTCTCCTCCTCCCCCCTGGCTCCATCTCGTCCCCTGTCCCTCACCCCTCCTCCCCCCCTTCTCCCTCACCCTCTCTCCCCCACTGTCCATCACCCCTCCTTCCCCCCTGTCCTCCCACCTCGTCCCCTGTCCCTCACCCCTCCTCCCCCCTGTTCCCCTGTCTCCTCCCCCCCTGCCCCTCACCCCTCCTCCCCCCCTGTCCCCCTGTCTCCTACCTCCCTGTCCCTCCCCCCTCCTCCCCCTCTTTTCCCCCGTCTCCTCCCCCCTGTCCCCTCCACCCCCCTCCCCCCCCTGTCCCCTGTCTCCTCGTCCCCTGTCCCTCACCCCTCCTCCCCCCCTGTCCCCTGTCTCCTCGTCCTGCTCTTGGCTTTAATTATCCACTGCTCCCGTCTGCAGCCTTTTGTTCGCCCCCCCCCCGCGTCGCTGCGGTGCATGGCTCCCGGTGCGGACATCTTGCAGCTCTGTTTCCCTCTGCCTCTCTTCTGACAGAGGGCACCACACTGCACTGCTCTCTCATCACTGCACACATATTTCATAAAAATTAAAAAGATTGGATCCCAATGATCGTAACTCTAACGTACAAACGGCCGCACTCACATTTGCTCTATTTCAGACCCATATTTCAATGAGTAAACGTAAGCATTTTGACGTGCGGTGGCGTTGAAATCCTGCCACCAAGTGGGAGTTGATGGTGCGTGTGTGTGTGTGTGAATTCTCTTTCCCACAGATTAAGGCCAGTATCAGGACCATCAACCCCATTGAGCAGAAATACATCGAAGGGGAGTCCAAGATGTCCAAGCAGGTAGATGAAAACACCAGCGTCCCCTATCCAACACACGCACGCACGCACACACGCGCACACACACACACACACACACACACACACACACACACACACACACACACACACACACACACACACACACACACACACACACACACACACACACACCCCCCCCCACACACAAGCACCTCCCATGCCTCTCTGCAGTTCCACTGTAGCCCCACATCTGATGCATGTCCTGTACCCGCCCTGTATCCACCCACCACACCCACTCACTCCCCCCCGCCCCCCCCGGCCCACCCAATGCCCCCCCCCCGCCCTGTTCCCCGGCTGAACCCAGATCAGCGTGATCCACGATCAAAAAAGAACGCAATTGCAAAATAAAAAATAAAAGATAAATCCACGATTTAAACGATAAAAAAACCCACAAAGAAAACAACGCTACTTTCTATGTTCCCGGCTTGCTCTCTCCCCCTCCCCCCCCTCGCCTCCCTCCCTCCCTCCCCCACTCCCCACCCCCCCTCTCTCTCTCTCTCTCTCTCTCTCTCTCTCTCTCTCTCTCTCTCTCTCTCTCTCTCTCTCTCTCTCTCTCTCTCTCTCTCTCTCTCTCCCTTTCGTATGCCATAGCGGTGAATAGAAATGTCAAGCTGTCAGCTCTGGGGGTGCATAAGTAGATTGGCCATCCTTATAGTCGGCCCCCGGTGCCACGGCTGCTTTGCACTTCATTGTGGCGCCGCTCAGTGTGGTGGCACCACAAAGGGGGGCTGAATGAGGGGGTGGTGAGGGGGTGGGGTGTAGGGGAGGGACGGCGGAGGGGAGGGGTCCCCATCACGCATGTCATGTGAACGTTCACTCTGGATGCTGCCGGCCATCGCACGCATTGTGCCCCCCGGTACAGCGCGAGGCTCCTTACGTACGCCGCACACACACACTCACAGGCATGCGTGCGTGCGTAAATATACTGTTGTACGATTCGTTTTTTACTATTCTAACCCTTCAGCACTACCGTTTATACATGTTTAAATCCTGGAACAGCTTTTTTCCTTTTCGCCTCCCTAGTTTCTCTTTGCTGGTGTCTTTGATCGTCCCATCTCCTGTCTCTCTGTCTCTCTCTCTCTCTCTCTCTCTCTCTCTCTCTCTCTCTCTCTCTCTCTCTCTCTCTCTCTCTCTCTCTCTCTCTCTCTCTCTCTCTCTTCTCTCTCTCTCTCTCTCTCTCCTCTCTCTCTCTCTCTCTCTCTCTCTCTCTCTCTCTCTCTCTCTCTCTCTCTCTCTCTCTCTCTCTCTCTCTCTCTCTCTCTCTCTCTCTCTCTCTCTCTCTCTCTCTCTCTCTCTCTCTCTCTCTCCTCTCTCTCTCCTCTCTCTCCTCTTCCTCCCTCTCTCCTCTCTCCTTCTCTCTCTCTCTCTCTCTCTCTCCTCTCTCTCTCTCTCTCTCTCTCTCTCTTCTCTCTCTCTCTCTCTCTCTCTCTCTCTCTCTCTCTCTCTCTCTCTCTCTCTCTCTCTCCCTCTATTTCACACTCTTGCTCTTTCTCCCCCTCGCTCTCACACCCGTTTCTGTCTTTTCTTTCCTTGTGTGTCTTTTCACTCGCTGTCTGTCTCTGCACTTTTCCCGTGATTTTTTTTTCCCCTTCATCTCCATTTCACCTCTGACTCCTGGAGCTGACCCGTGTCAGTGTCTTGCAATGATGATGTCACTGCCTTCTTTGGAGCAATTGCCCCACGAGGGCTCTTTGTGTGGGGGCAGCCCCCCTGCCGTTGCTTTCTGTCTCACACTTTGAGTACATGCACACGCCCACACACACACAAGCGCGCATGCAAATGCCGAAAAATAACAATGAAAATAAACTATTATTGATTTTTATATGATACAGTTATTGTGAAGCATTGTAACTCTATTTGTTTTGTTGTATTCCTATCATCAAAGCTGCTACTGCTGCAACAACTACCACTCCAAAGTTTATTACTACCACCAATATTATTTATTATTAACTCTACTACTCCTTAATAAGTACACAATACTACAAGCACTAATTCTACTACTACCAACACTCCCAATAATGACAATAATAACTAATTCACCAAGGGTAGAAACTTTATAGAAAAACTACGCTTTTGTCCTTAATATAAATGCTGGATAAATATAGACCCAATCCCTGTACTGCTGCCCTCAGAGACAGTGGAGCCCCCTGGCAGGACACCTCCCCAGTCCTCCTCAGTTCACCACCTGACCGAGAGCCGCCCCAAAACCTCCCTGAAATCACGCATACACACCAGACGCAGACTGCATCGCAACACAGATGTCAAAATCTGGAATAAACAACATGCACACAGTCAGACAGACACAACCACCCACACACAGTAACACGCACACACACACACAGTCACACACTCCCACACAAACACAGCAACATACACACATTTACACACATGCACACACACACACACACACATCTATACACACATAAACACATTCACACACAATCAACTGCTACACACACACAACACACACACATGCACGACGCACAATCAATCATGCACACACAGACACACACATCACAGACACAGGCAGGCATACAACATGCACACAGTCAGACAGACACAACCACCCACACACAGTAACACGCACACACACACACAGTCACACACTCCCACACAAACACAGCAACATACACACATTTACACACACGCACACACACACACACACACATCTATACACACATAAACACATTCACACACAATCAACATGCACACAGACACAAACACACACACAGGCACGCACACACGCAAACACACACACACACACATGCGCGCGCACACACACACACACACACACACACACACACACACACACACACACACACACACACACACACACACACACACACACACACACACACACACACACACACACACACGTAGGGCTGAAGCGGCGCCCCACATATTCTTCCGCGGAGCCAAACAGACACCTGTGGGAGTACTTGTGCTCACGGCGGTGACCTGAGTGGGCTGCTTCCTACACTGCTGCTGCGGCCCATCTATTCCCTGATTGGCTGACTCCCTCCCCCTCCCTCTGCCTCTCTCTCTTCTCCGGTCCAGAAACCCTGAGGGAGGCAACTTAATGGCTGTGTTGTTGTATCCAACTTAATCACAAGGAAGAGAGTGTCTTTAAAGAAATGAATTATCTTCCCCGGCTCTTTAACAGGCAGCATGGGGGTCTCTCCGGGCTCTTACGCTGCGGCCTACATCTTTATGCACGCCGGGAAAAAAAACTGCTGCGAAAAAGTACTTTGGTGAACTTTGAACCCTGGAGGAATCCACAGCCGTCCGTCCTTCTACTTTTTATCATCTATTTCTTAAACAGCTTGTTATATTTCATTTTTGGGATATTGCAGAAAGTAAAAAATAGCAACCTGGTACTAGTTACTCCGTATTAGTTGTTAACACGGAGTAAATGGCATTTCATATCACCGATCTCAACTTGGTGGTTTCAACATGCTTTTTCATGCAACTCGATTGGATAGAAACTTCCACCATGACACAAGCCCCCCCCCCCCCCCCCGAACGTCACTCGCCAGTACACACGCTATTTACCGCGTATGGAAAAATACAAGCTGCTCATAACACCCCCTACACCACACCTGGTTTCTCACCTTCATTGTGTGCTGCTGTATGTTCCCCACCCCCCCCCCCCCCTCCCCCAGCTGCTGCTGCAGAACTTTAACCGCGTGCGCCGCTGTGTCATGGTTCTGATCAACGCGGGATGCTACATCAACAGCTGCTTCCAGTGGGACTCGCCGCAGCGGAGCATCTGTGCGTTTGTGGTGAGCGAGTTTATACCCTCCCCAACCCCACCCCCCCCCCACCCCACCCAACCCCAAAAAAAGGCTACCAAAACAAACAGAAGCAATCGAAGCATTTAATACCGCGTTTGAAATTGAAGTGTGTGTGCACTTGTGTG